>JAQZBX010079628.1:0-13954 GCA_029593785.1 Cabassous unicinctus | reverse complement strand
TGTAACATTTAGGTAATCTAAGCACCTTTTAAAATATATATATATATATATATATATAAAAAATAACATTTATGTAAGCAAATGCACATATATGCATATATATTTATATATCATTTTACAAATATTGGTTTGTATTGTGAAAATTTTGATTTTTACCCACAATAAAATAAAATAAATAAAAATGGGCAAAGAGAGTGGATGTAGCTCAAAGTGGTTGAGTGCCTGCTTCCTATGAGGTCCTGGGTTCCCGGTACCTCCTAAAAACAAAACAAACAAACCAAAAAACCAACAGTCATTGGGGAGCAGATGTAGCTCAGTGGATGAGTGCCTGCTTCCCATGTACGAGGTGGTCCTGGGTTCAATCTCTGGTACCTCCTTTAAAAAAAAAAACGGGCAAAAGACTTGAATAGACATTTCGCCTAAGAGGTTATACAAATGGCCAAAATGAAAAGATGCTCAACATCATTAGCCATTAGGGAAAGGCAAATTAAAAGCACAATGAGGTAACATTTCACACCCACTAGAATGGCTACTATAAAACAACAACAAGAACAACAAAAAAAACAACACAAAATTACAAATGTAGGAGAGGATGTGGAGAAATAGAACACTCATTCATTGCTGGTGGAAATGTAAAATGGTAACCCAAGTGTTCACCCACTGATGAACAGATAAATGAAATGTGGTATATACATGCAACGGAATATTAATTCAGTCATAAAAATGAATGAAGCTCTGATATATGCGACAACATAGAAGAACCTTGAAAACATCATGTTAAGTGAAATATGCCAGGCATAAAAAGACAAATAATATATGATCTCACTGATATGAAATAATTAGAACTAGCAAACTCATTAAGTCAGAATCTAGAATATAGGTTGCCAGGGGTGGGGTAGGGGTAGGAAATAGCAAATTAAGGCTTACAATGTAATTTCTATTTGGGATGATGGAAAAGTTTTGGTAATGGATGGCGGTAATGGTCACAGAACACTATAAATGTAATTAACAGCACTGAATTATGTATCTGAATAAAGTTTAATGGGGAAATTTTAGGTTGTATATATGTTACTAGAATAAAAATTAAACAACAAAAAAAAAATCCCATGGAACTGCACAACATAGTGAACCCAGAGTTAACCAATGGACTATATAGTTAATAGCACAATTGTAAAAATGTACTTTCATCAATTGTACAGATGTACCACAACAATGCAAGGTGTTAATAGAGTGGTATATGGGAATCCTGTATTTTTTATGCATGATTGTTCTATAAACCCATAACTACGCTAATTAAAAAAAAAATCCTGGGAAACGGAGGTGGCTCAAGTGGTTGGGCTCCCGTTTACCATATGGGAGGCCCTGGGTTCGAATCCTGGGGCCTCCTGGTGAAGGGAGGCAGGCCCGCGTGACGCAGTGAGCCAGCGCAGCAAGATGATGCAACAAAGGGAGGCAAGCAGACACAGAAGAGCGCACAGCAAGTGGACAGAGTGAGCACAAGCAGCAAGGGGGAGGGGATAAATAAATAAAATAAACCTTAAAAAAAAAAAAAAAAAAAATCCCAATGCATCATTCTCAAAGTCAATCTTTTCCCAAATTATGAAGTACTGTACACCTTGGATTAACAAATGACTGAAGTCCTACTCCATGCATAATTCTAAAAACAATTTAGTATAATATACCTCATTGCTGCCTACAAGGAACTTACAATCTTAACAGGGAGAAATTACTCTTGCAAAAAGACACACACACATACACACAGAGATTACAAAATTTGAAAGTGTTTTTCAAAACAAAACAAAAAAAAAACAGGCTGAAGATGTTCAGATTTATCCTAGAATAAACATCACTAAAGATCTTCCAGTTAGGTGAGGGACATGAAGAAGTAAAATATTAGAAGATCAGAATGATATTCTGAAAACGAGAGTATAAGTGAAAAAGTGGGTATTTTCTCTCTTGTTTAGCCCACTTCAAATCAGGTGATTACAAGACCATTAAAAAAAAGTAGAATATAATTTCTAAGGGGAAGACACCCCCCCCATTTAAAAAGAAACAAAGTATACAACTGATTTCAAGATTTACTAGAAGCATACAGTTGAATTAAGAAAATGAGGAAAGGCTTTAAACAATTTTAAATATCCACTGGCCAATAAGCACATGAAAGGATACTCAATGTGATGGATTGAACCGTGTATCCTAGTTTGACATGTTCTTCGTCTTAGGTCTTAGTCTGCATTCTGGTAAGTGTGGACCCATTGTAAATAAAATCTCTTCAAAATGTTACTTAAGGTATGACCCAAATGAATCAGGCTGAGCTTTAGTCAAGATTACTGGGGCCCTTAATAAGCAGAGAGAAAATCAAATAGAGAAGCCATGAGGAGCAGCCAGAAGATATAAATCAATGGATCCCAGAAAAGAAAGGATAAGATGCCGCCATATGCATTGCCATCTGACAGAAAAATCAAAGAACACCAGCAGTCAAGCCTAAAATACCAGTCTTCCAGGAGAAAGCACTGCCTTGCTGATGCCTCAATTTTGGACTTCTCCAAGCCTCAAAACCGTGAACCAATAAATTCCCGTTTTTGAAGCCAACCCATTGAATGGTATTTGTTTTAGCAGCTAGGACATTAATATATTTATCATTATTCATTAGGGAAATGCAAAATCATATTAACAGAATACTATGTAGCCAGTAAAAATGGCTAAAATTAAAAGTACTAACAATACCAGTGCTGGAGATGATGTAGCACAACTGGTACACTCACACATTTTTAGTGGGATGCAAAATGGTAGAGCCACTTTGGAAGAGTTTGGTAGTTTCCTACCATATGAGCCAACAATCCCATTCCTAGGAATTTATACAAGAGAAATGAAAACCTAAAATCAACACAAAAACCTATATGTTTACAGCAGTTTTCATAATTGCCCCAAAGTGGAAACAAACAAATGTCCTCTGAAAGGTGGATAAATAAACAAATTGGGTTAAATCCATACAAAGGAATACTAATCAGCAATAAAAAGGACTACTAACACAAACAACATGGATGAATTTCAAATGTTTTCAGCAGTAAAACTCAAGAGAGCTTCATAATGTATAAATCCATTTATATAACATTCTGGAAAAAACAATAGAGACAGAAAACAGATGGGAGGAGGAATTGACTACAAAAGGGCACAAGGGAATTTTGGAAGCAACTCTTAACAGGTTACATGATTGTGTCTGTCAAAACTCATTTAACTGTACATCTGAATGGACGAATTTTACTATATGTAAATTACACCTCAAGTTAAAAAAAAAAAAGAAAAGAATCTTGACCTTAACCTCAACCATACACCGAAGTTAACAAGGGAAGCAGATACGGCTCAAGCGATTGAGCTCCTGCTTACCACATGGGAGGTCCTAGGTTCGGTTCCTGGTGTCTCCTAAAGACGAAGAGCAAGACAGGCAGGCATGGTGAGCTGACACAAGAAGATGACGCAACGAGACGCAACGAGACACAAGGAGGGAAACATAATGAGAGACACAACAAAGTAGAGGTGGCTCAAGCGATTAGGCGCCACCCTCCCACATGGAAGGTCCTGGGTTTAGTTCCCGGTGCCTCCTAAAAAAGACGACCAGCACGTAACAAACAGACACAGCAAATGCAAACAATAGGTGGTGAGAAGAAATAAATAAAATAAATCTTTAAATTAAAAAAAGTTAACCAGAAACAAATTACAGACCTAAACCTAAAAGCTAAAACCATAAAACTTCTAGAAGAAAACATATGAGATTTTCACAACTTTTCTACTTCAAGTAGACAAATATTTCTTACTTATGATACAAAATGCAGAGATCATGAAAAAAAAATTGATAAACTGGGCTTCATCAAAAAGACAAACTTCTGTTCTTTGAAGTATACTCTTAGAAAAATGAAAAAGCCACAGACTAAGAGAAAATATTCATCACATATCTATCAAAGCATTTAAAATTCATAATACGTAACAATAAAAAGAACCCAATAACAGGCAAAAAATTTAAACACTTCACAAAAGAAGATATATGAATGACTAACGGGTATATACAAAGATGTCCAACATCACTCATCATTGGGAAAATTAAAATAAAAGAATAAGGTATCATATTAGAATGGCTAAAAAGACCAACTTTTTCTTTTTGATAAAGATGTCACAGTGAGATGCTTCAGGGCTCTATTTCCCCACAGAAGCTTTGAACAATCAGCAAGAATTGGCAGAAACATCTTTCTCAAAGCTCCATAAAACAGGTAAAGAACTGCATCAACAGGAAGAGAGCTGAATCAAGAATAAGACTACATGGGGGCAGGTGTAGCTCAGTGGTTGAGCACCTGCTTCCCATGTACCAGGTCCCAGGTTCAATTCCCAGTACCTCAAAAAAAAAAAGAATAAAGCTACTTAAGAACAGTGCAGTCTCATGCTGCCCTAGCTGGCCCCTCCCATACTCCTCACTGGGTCAGCTGGAGCCAGCCCACTCTCAGTGCAGATCCCTGGTCTCAATTCCAAGGGAGCAGAGTAATCCTTATGTACATACTACCAGCATGTATGTCTGGCCCAATCTTATCTGGTGGTGGCCTAAGGGACTCACTGTCCTATAACTTATGCTGTATGCAGAAGGCAGCTCACAGAACTCTCCTACAAAACACTGGCTGAGCAGTCAAGTCCTGCTGCCTAGGGCAAGAGATTGCTGGCTATAGGACATACAGTACAGTACTTAGGACCAAGAGGAAACCATTTCCTAGGGAAGAGGAGACATTAGTATCCCTAGAAACAAAGGAATTTCTAAGGCCACAAAGGCTCGCCCAAGACAAGAGACAGGTGCAAAAAAGATCAGAGAGGCCCCCTCGCTCTGGCCTGGAGCTATACTCATTGTATGGCTAAGCCTTGAAGGAGAGCACTTGCATGGATCAATCTGTAAACACTAAGAAAGGTTTTCTTTTTCTTTTTTTTTTCCAGCTCCTGGCACTCAAGGAAAGCTCTATCATAACAGTAACTGGATACAAGCTTAAGGAACAGATACCTCAGAGCCGAAACTCCAGCGATAACACATTAAAATATTAAAATCAGTGGTTTTGGACTCACATAATTTGTGGCAAGAACTACATAAAGGTCGGAGATAGAGAGGTATAGGAAAATAGTTTTTGTATACTATTGAAGTTAATTTGGTATCAAAGCAAATGAGACTGCTATAAATTGGAGTACAGGTTGCCAGGGGTGGGGCACAGGGATAATGAGGAGTTACTGCTTTATCGGTTTAGGGTTTGTTTGGGGAGACAGGAAAGTTGTAATGGAAGGTGGTGAAGGTACTGCAATATTGTGAATGGGATTAATCCCACTGAATGTTTTGCTAAGAAGTGGATGAGATAGAAAAGTTTATATTGCAAATATGTTGCCACAATTTAAGGGGAAAAAAACAAAAAAAAAACAAGCAACTAAAGAAACAATGAGGGGGGGTGGATGTGGCTCAAATGGTTAGGCGTCCGTCTCCCATATGGAGGGACCTGGGTTTGATCCCCAGGCCCTCCCAGTTAAAATAAAGAAAAATATAGAAGGTGTGCGGGCGTGCCATGAGGCCCTGCGAGTGGGTGAGCAGTCAGGCCCCCTGTGATGCGCCGAAAAACCAGGAATTGAGGTGGCGCAGGTGGCAGAATGCCTCTCTCCCACATCAGAGGTTCCCAGGATCAAAGACAGGAGAAGGAGAAGAGGAGACGGCAGGAAACAGACACAACATATGGACACAAAAAACAGCAAAAACGGGGGGGGGGGGAGGTTTAAAATGGATTAAAAAAGTAAATAAATCTTTAAAAAAAAAGAAAAAAGAAACAATGACAGTTAAAAATGCAATTCATGATCCTGGATGGAATCTAGCAAAGGAGGAGAAAAGGCTCTAAGGGACGTTATTAGGACATATGAGAAAGTTGGAATATGGGCTGTAAGCTTTATAAGTAAATTTTTTGAACTTTGTAACTACACTTGAGGAGGCTACATAAATATCCTTGTTCTTAGGAAATGTATATGGCAGTATTAAGTGTTCAAGAAGCATGATGTATACAACCTATTCTCAAGTGAAGCAGGCTAGATAGGGAATCAATAGATGATCTGGAACCTGGCAAGAAGTCCATGTGGACATCAATACTCCCAAGATGGCTGCTGGAAGACCCTCACAGGATTCTGCCATTCAGAACAAGATTTCCTCCGGAAGCCAGGAGAAGCCCCGGATATTCTCCAGGGACCTTATCATTGGGCCCTCCTGGGGGATTGGTGGGACTCCTCCTATGTCATTAGCAAAGAGGCGGAATAATTAATGGTTTAAAAAGCAAACGCAAAGACCTTTTGCTCTCTCCTGCCTTCGCCCTGTCCCGGTGCCTGTTCGTGCCCTATTCTGGCCTTCTTTGCCCCAGCCTGGATCAATACGCAAATAAAACCTGGGCATTTATAATCTATAATGGGAAGTTGCAGTCTATAAATCAGCCCTCTTTATCACTCTTCAGCCCCTTCCTCTCTACCTGGGACCCATGATCTCTTATATTCTCCTATTTCTCCTCCCTCCCTACCTTAATAAATTACTGGCCTAATCAATGTGGCGTGCTCTTGAAATTCATTTCCTGCAGTTTAGCCAAGGACCTAGACAAAATCCGGTTACACAAGTGTTCAGAAAATGGATTGGTAAATACACAAAGATACAGAGATAGAAAGAGAATGATACGGCAAATGGCAAAATATTAAAAGTCATGGATCTGGCTGTCTGTGGGGGTAAGATGTGCGTCAGAGTTCTCTGAATGGAGTTTGTATTAATGGTTTGAATGCTTTGGAAAACAATTCTCTTAACATTATGCTCTTATCATATATATAACTCAGCAATTCCATTTCCATGTATTTACCAAAAAAAAAATGGCTACATGTCCAAAGACATACACAAAAGTTCATAACAGATTTATTTTTTATTTCCAGGGACTGAACCCAGGACCTTGTATGTGGGAAGCCAGTGCTCAACCCCTGAACCACACTGGCTCCCCATAACAGCTTTATTAACAGTAGTAAAATACCACAAACAGCCTAAATGTCCACCAACTGGCTAATGGATAAACGAATTAAGGTACATCCATACAATGGAATACTAATCAGCAATAGAAAATGGGGGGAGGGGAACTATATGTATGCAACTTAGATGAATTACAAGAACAATGTTTTTTGAAATACATCAGACAAAAAGAGTGTATATTTTATGTTTCAATTTATGTGCAATTTAAGCACAGAAAAACTAATCCATTGTGACAGCAGATCAGTGGTTGCCTGGGAGTGGGGCTGGGGGTGCAAGGGATTAACTTAAAAGCAGTATGAAAGAACTTCCTGGGATGACAGAATCATTTGTATTTTGATTGGGAGGTAGTTATATCAAAAACTCAGATCTAACTTTACACTGAAATTAAACACATTTTTATCATATGTAAGTTATACCAATAAACTTGATTTAAAAAGAACAGAAAGTATGAAAAAAAAAAAAAGAGGGAAAAAAGACATTTACTATTTTTTACTAAGTATAGTATGATGATTTATGTGACTTTAGGCAGCTTTCCCGAGTCTGCTTCCTCATCTGTAAAATGGAGCTAATAATAGTACCTATCTTATAGGGTGGCTATGAGGATGAGAAGAAAACACATATAGAACATCTGGTTTATAACGCTCAATAAATGCCATTATTATTAGTACACCATTATTAGTAACTGTTCTTAAGACAGAAATAATCACCTTAAGAGAAAAAAGCACTTTCAAAATTATATATAATAAATGAAATTGAAATTTTATGACATGCAGTAAGAACTACTTCAGCTAAAGCCTCAAAATAACACAAAAATATCAATAAAAATAACCACATACACACACCTGAAGAAAAAATTACTGTTTCATTTATCCATTATTGTAAAACAAATCACCACAAAACTCAGTGGCTTAAAGCAATATCCATTTTATTTGTTCATGAGTCTACAAGCAAGACTTGACTCTGCTGGGTGATTCCTCTGCTTGTCTTGCTTATAGTCACACTTCCTTGGTGCGTTTAGCTGGTGGGCTGGATGGGGACTAGACTCATCTGGGAAGGTTGGGTCTTCTCCCTTTCCATGTGACATCTCCATAAGGTCTCTCCTGCCTATTATTTGAGGCTTCAAAAAAACACAAAAGCAGAAGATGCCAGACTTCCTAAAGCTTATGACTCAAAACTGGCACATCATTTCTGCTACACGGGCCGAGGATTGAATCTGGGCCCTCTTATATGGGAAGCTGACACACAACAACTAAGCCACATCAGCTTCCCTGAGTTGGTTTTTTAGTTTGTTTTGCTTGTTTTTGTTTTTTTCAGGAGGCACCAGGAACCAATCCCGGGACCTCCCATGTGAGATATTGGCGCTCAACCGCTTGAGCCACATCTGCTCCCTCTGCTGCATTTTATTGGTTAAAGAGCATCACAGGATCAGTTCAGATTCAAGGGGAAGAGAGTACATAAGGGCACGAATACCAGGAGAGTGGTGGTGGTTCTTTGGAAGCCATCAATATAACAGACACCAATAAAACTGACTTATGTTTGGAGATAGCAGAAAAAGACTGCAGCATCACCTGGGGTTATAAATGGACTGAAACCTGAAGATATCAGTTGTTAAAAGGACTAGAACAACAATGAATGGTATTAAGGTTTAACAATGTGTTCCTTATAAGAAACAAATTCCAATTATATGCTAGAGCCATCTGAGTAGAAAACGTGTAGTTCAGTCAATGATAGCATTGGTTGTTGTTGCTTTTTTGAGGAAGTAGGGATGATGTGTGTATCTATATCAGTGTCACCAAGGAAGCTTTCTGAAATATTTGAAAAAATACTTACCTCACCATTCTAATTTTAAGGAGGGGTGGGGGGGTTACTAGGAGTTAATGTGTTTTGAAAAAGTCTTCCATGATTCTAATATGCATACCCATAACTCATATACCTATCATATATGTGGTCAGATGAGAGCATGTGATGCAGATAATCCAAAACCTGTTTATCAGAATGTACAAGTGAGATACTATGTTACAATATACAAAACATTTCACATGCTTTATCTTACATGTTCCTATGAGTTAAGCTAGGTCAACATCATCCCATTCTTTTTTACACATACCCTCTCCAATTTTTAAAAAATAGATGCTGAGAGAGAAAAAAAGGGGGGAAATTAAGGTGCAATTAATATTATATGACAAAGATAAGCTGGTAAATAATCAAGTAAAATTGGTTCATAAAATTATTATTCATTATTCAAATACTTATTACATGCCTTCTATTGCCAAAACTGTGATACAGATATGCTCCACTGAGTATGAAAATAAAAGGAAATAACTTTACATTAGTAACGTGAAAAACAGTTATACCAATGAACAAGTTTACAAACTGTTAGGGTCATTAAACTAAAAAAAAAAAAAGACCAAGGAACTGTTTCCTTAAAGACTTTTAAAATAAAATATTCAACTCTGTAAGATGATTTAGAGATAATTATGTTAGGGATAATCCTGATAAACTGCAGGAAATCAAATGTTTGGCAACAATGAAGAATGATTTTTGCTAGTTTTGTGGCCAAAACCAGGGAGAAGGCAAGGACGAGGGGTGATGGCAGGGGTGGGAAGAGAGTTAGAGAAATGCAATCAAGAAATTCTCAAATTATAACAATTTTCAATATATTAAAGAGCATTAAGTTTAAGATTGATCAAAACCAGTAATAACCAAGTAAGAAAAACATGAAACAGACATAAAGTATATTCATCAGTTGGCATGGTTAAAAATATTCATATTTATAGAAGTTATTTCTTCAAAAGTTCTTAAAAATCTGCACCAACCACCTACTCTTCAATATACCGGTGCTGTCCAATACTGTGGTTAGTCCTAACTGAGATGTGCTATAATTTAAAATACACTTAAGTTCTCAAAGACTTAGTATGACAAAAAGAATGTAAAAAATGTCAACAATAGCCATTGCATGTTGAAATAGTAATATTTTGGATATTTTGGGCTGAATTAAATATATTAATTTTACCTGCTTTTTACTTTTTAAATGTGGCTACTAGAAAATTAAATTTATATGTGTGGGGGAGCAGACACAGTTCAAGTGGCTGAGAGCCTGCTTCCCATATATGAGGTCTCAGGTTTGATCCCCGAGTACCTCCTAAAAACAAACAAATGGAAAAACAACAACAACAGCAACAACAACAACTCTCTTTGGGGAGCAGATGTAGTTCAGTGGGTGAGCACCTGCTTCCCATGTATGAGGTCCTGGGCTCAATCTCCAGTACCTCCTTAAAAACAAAAATGTATATGCGTGGCTTGCATTATATTTCTATTGGCTGCTGCTGCTCTATACCATAGTTTAAGAGAATAGGAACATCCTATTTGTATAAACTTAGCTCTCTACCAGAAAGACTTCCATGTCTAAAAAAAAAAAAAAATTGAGGGTAAGTTCATTTTGTGTACAGTCCAATTTTTTTCAAATCCCCCCACCCCCCAACAAAGCAGGAATAAAACATCCTTGCACTTGGACGATGAACTTAGTAAGCTTAATAAACAACAGTTTCAATGATTCACTCTTTTGGGACTGAAATCTTTCTGGATAGCTGATACAAACCCTAGATGATTTCCCCAGAAAATATGCACACAATTTCAAGGCACTCATGAACTCCAAGTTAAGAATCTCTACCCTAGAGGGTGGCAATGTTTCTTAACACACAATACTCAGAACTGAAGGGAATGCTCCACCTGTGATTGGGAGTTCAGCTGAGATGGTTCACAATGAAAACATGGTCAACTAAAATCCCCAGAAAATTAATCCAGGTCCTTCACCTGTAGTCACACTGGTGATTTTTCTGAAATGTAAACACAAGACTTTACATTGTGACTTGACTTTTTGTGGTCCTCCTTTCTCCCGAGAAGCAGACACCCTCGTGATGTTCTGGTTCAAAATCTTTGCATAGCTCTCCTTTATTAGTATCAGGCATTCCTGCCACCTGGTGTACACAGGGCCCACTACAAGCCAGGTCAGAAATTCAACAAACGAATTTCCTGTCAGAGGGATTTGAAAATCCACAGAGGCCATGGAGTGTTAAACTGTATTTTGATGTGTCCAATTTGCCAAGGTCATTTTTGAACCCTCCTCCATCTTGACGATAGCCACAGTTGAATTTTCACCCTTTATGTTTTTATTCAGACACACAAATCATGACTGATCAAAAGAATCTATATTTTAAAACAGTCATTTTAAAATAAATGCCAAACGTTATTTAGGTTTTAAAACCAGCAAAATATCAGCCAGATGTATTTATATCTGAGACACAATATCATAGAAGAGGATTTTCATTTCATAAAATTGTATTAACTGTAAAAGCCACATGCCTTCAGATGTTCACAAATTATTTACTGTGACAACATGAAGTTAACATTAAATTTCAATCTTGCAAAATCATAAATCTTATTAAAATACTAATTTCTGTTTCAAAAATTCCTGAAGAATCTTTCTGCAAACAAGCAAGCACAACAGAAAGAGAAAGGGGGGTGAGACAGAGGGGCATGGGGGAACTCAATTATTTAAGTTAAAATACAAACCAAGCAAGACATTTAGGAATTAATTTTATCATTATTTTTAAGTCATCCTGCTTTAATCTGCCTGTAGTGCTCAATACAATGCTTCTAGCACTTCCTGTTCTAAACTAATATTGACTTAAATTTTAAATTCCAATGCCCTGCATGGAACTTTTTTTTTTTTTTGCCAGAAGCCCAATATACACTTAAAAATGTTAGAGTATTAAAACAATTCCAGAACCTTCATCATTTGAGGTATTATATTGTAGTTCTAAATCAAGCAAGCAATTCACATTAACGTACCCAGCAGTGTGCATTCTGACAGTTATTATTTTGACTAAGATAAACTGAGCACTGTAACTATAACTATTAAGACAATTTAGTGCGTTATAATAAACTAGAACTAAGGATAAAGGTTTGCCCCAATTGTGATCACTAAAGATTTCGTAAGACTTTTAACTTACACAATCACAATCATGTCCAAATCCGGTTCTGATTTATTCAAATAACTAAATACAATTCTCTCATGGACAACATTAAAGTGAATGTCTCCTCATTCTGGACCCTAAACTAAGAGAAGTGTTGATACATTTATAATTTACATAAATATAAGGGGAGGCAATTTTGCATTTTGTGATAAAGATGCTATTTTTACTTATGTAAGAAGCTCTCTTCCCCTTTCACCCTGATATTTATATTCTAAAACCACATTAACATATGGGGTCCTGATGTACTGACACCCTTAATAATTTTTAATAATCTTTGGGAGCCTCATCATCTAGTCAAAAGACTACAACTCACCCCAAATTGCACTACCATCAGATACAAAGTCAACTGGCATTTAGATATCCTAATCTCCCAATCATTTAGAAACTCACTGCTTACAACTTAGAATGAATCATTTCCTAAAGTTCCCGCTAGCCTCTGCATAATCCAGCTCCTGACTACCTTTCCAACTTTATTTCAGATTCCTACCTCATGTTTTAGAACCCTCCTCTTCCTTCAGTTCTCAACCATGCCAAGTTCTTTCCTGCCTCACCAAACTTGTCTCTTATAATGCTACAGTGCCTCTCCTAGGAGGCCCTCCCTGGATACTGTCTAGGATGCAGTCATTCTGGTTTCAATTTTGCACAAGAGAGCAGCAGTAAAGCAGATTCTGTATACCATAGTTCAATGGTTCTCAAACTGTGGTCTGTGGACCTCTAGGGGTCCCTCAAGACCTTTTCAGGGGGTTCATGAGGTCAAAAACTATTTTAAGATATTATTTTCCTTTTTCACTATGCTCATATTTGCACTGACACAAACGCAACGTTAGGTAAAAATGATAGCATCCCTTAGCATTAATCAAGACAGTGGTTAAACTGCACTGCTAGTCATTGTATTTTTTGCTGTTATGTTTTTGCAGTTAAGGAAAAATAATAATAATGCCATTTTCACTTAAAGTCTTTGAGGAAGCAGTAAAAATTATTCCTTTCATTAAATTTTGACGCCTGAGTACATGTCTTTTTAACATTGTGCATGACAAAATGAGAAGTATGCACATAGCACTTCTGCTGCAAACTGAAGTATTGTGGTTGTTGCCAAGAAAAGCACTTGTGTAAAGTGTCTGAATGGTGATCTGAACTAGCCACTTTTAACACGACACCATTTTTACTTGAAAGCACAACTATCATTATTTTAAATGTGAGTAATTTAGCAGACATTTTTCTTGGAAATGAAAGAAATGAGACTGTCACTTCAAGTAAAAATGATAGTAGTTGCCAATGATAAAATTCAGGCTCTTAAGAAGAAATTAGAATTCTGGAAAACCTGTAAACTCAGGTAACTTTAACAGTGTCCCAATACTTAAGACTTTTCTAAGGAAAGTAGCAGTAATGTCAAACATGATTTTTTTTATATTTGTATACTGAAATGTGTCAACACATGGAAGATCTGCATAACAGTGAAGGAGCCAATACTTTCTAAATGACCAATGTGTGATGCTACAAAATCAGGTACAGTTTTGTAAAAGAGCCATTCAAAGTGTAAAACACACCAAGGGCGCATACTACAACTAAGCTGTAAGAAACTACTATAAAGGAGTTTTGGTGAGTATGAAAGAAGAATATCCAATGTTATCTGAAAAAACTATTAAAATACTCCTCCTCTTTTCCACTACATATCTGTCACAACGCTGGATTTTCTTCATATACTTCATCTAAAACAACATACTGCAACAGACTAAACTCAGAAGCAGGTATGAGAATCCAACTGTTTTGGTAAGTCAGACATTTAAAACGATTTGCAAAATTGTAAAACATCCTATCAAAATCCTACCAGCTTTTTTCTTTTTCTTTTCTTTTTTCTTTT
>JAQZBX010079627.1:0-13954 GCA_029593785.1 Cabassous unicinctus | reverse complement strand
CGATAAGCTGGCATCAGCAAAATGATGCGACAAAGGGAGAGAAGCAGACACAGAAAAACACAAAGCAAAAGGACACAGTGAGCACAAGCAGCAAGCGGGGGGATAAATAAATACATAAATTAAATAAGTAACTCTTTAAAAAAAAAAAAGGTAAAGAGAAAATTCTGAGAGCCACAAGGGAGAAACAAACCGTCACATACACAGGACACCCAGGAAGACTTAGTACGGATTTCTCATCAGAAACCATGGAGATGAGAAGACAGTTGTATAATACAAATAAGATACTGAAAGAGAAAAAACTGCCAGCCGAAAATTCTTTATGCAGCAAAACTGTCTTTCAAATATGAAAGTGAGTTTAAAATAGTCACAAACAAACAGAAACTAAGAGAGTTCTTTTTAAAAAATCCACTTTTGCAGGAATTATTAAAGGAAGCCCTAGGGCCTCAAAGGAAAAGACAAGAGAGAGAGGCTTGGAGGAGAGTATAGAAGAAAGAATAGCAGAATAACCAAAAGAGTAAAAAGACAGACAAAAATAAGATATTACATATGAAAACCAAAGAATAAAATGGTGGAAGTAAATAATACATTTACACTAATATCATTGAATGCAACTGGATTAAACTCCCCAATCAAAAGATATAGGCTGACAGAATGGATAAACAAAAAAGTACATGAGCCATCCATATAATGCCTACAGGAGACTCACCTTAGACCCAGGGATACAAACTGGCTGAAAGTGAAAGGTTGGAAAAAAGATACTCCATGCCAAAAAAGGGCAGGAATAGCTATACTAATATAGGACAAACAGACTTTAAATGCAAAAAAGTTATAAGAGATACAGAAGGCCATTATATATTAATAAAAGGGACAATCCACCAGGAAGATATAATAGTCATAAATATCTATGCACTTAACCAGGGTACCCCAAAATACATGAGACAAACTCCGGCAAAACTGAAGGGAGAAATAGACAACTCTACAATAATCTTTGGAGACTTCAACACACCACTCACATCATTAGATAGAACAACTAAACAGAAGATCAACAAGGAAACAGAGAACTTGAACAATATGATTAATGAGTTAGACCTAACAGACATACAGAATGTTGGACCCAAACTCAGCAGGTTATACATTCCTCTCAAGTGCTCATTGATAATTCTCCAGGATATACCACATGTTAGGTCACAGTGCAAATATCAATAAATATAAAAAGATTGAAATTATGCAAAGCAACTTCTCAGATCATAATGGAATGAAACTGGAATCAATAATAGATAGGAAAGAGGTAAATTCTCATATGTGTGAAGGCTGAGCAACACACTTCTAAATAATCAGTGGGTCAAAGAAGAAATTGCAAGTGATATCAGTAAATATATTGAAACAAATGAAAACGAGAACACAACTTACCAAAACTTATGGGATACAGTAAAGGCAGTCCTGAGAGGGACTAAACACTTATATTAAAAATGCTCATAAGCCCTAAACGCTTATATTAAAAAAGAAGAAAGAGCTAAAATCAAGGATCTAACTGAACAACTGGAAAAACTAGAAAAAGAACAGCAAACCAGTCCCGAAACAAGCAGAAGGAAAGAAATAATAAAGATTGGAGCAGAAATAAATGAAATTGAGAACAAAATACTCTAGAGAAAATCAACAAAACCAAAAGCTGGTTCTTTGAGATCAATAAATTTGACAAACCCCTAGCTAGACTATCAAAGAAAAAAGAGAGAAGATGCAAATAAGTAGAAATGAAAGAGGTGAAATTACAACTGACACTACAGAAATAAAAAGGATCATAAGAGGATATTATGAGAAACTGTTTGACAACAAAAAAACAACCTAGATGAAATGGACAAATTCCTAGAAATGCACAAACAACCTACACTGACACTACAAAAATACAAGAACTTAACAAACCAATCACATTTAAAGAGATTGAATGCATCATCAAAAATCTCCCAACAAAGAAAAGTCCAGGACCGGATGGCTTAACAGGTGAATTCTACCAATCATTTTGAGAAGAATTAACACCAATCCTGTTTAAACTCTTCCAAAAAATTGAAAAGGAGGGAAAATTACCCAACACATTTATGAAGCCAACATCATCCTAATACCAAAGCTAGATAAAGATAGTACAAGAAAAGAAAATTACAATCTCTCTAATGAACATAGATGCAAACATTCTCAACAAAATACTTGCAGATTGAATCTAACAGCATATCAAAAGACTTATATATCACGACCAAGTGGGATTTATTCCTGGTATGCAAGGGTGGTTCAAAATAAGAAAACCGATCAATGGAATACACCACATTAACAAATTGAAGGAAAAAAACCACATGATCATCTCGATAGAAGGAATAGAAGGGAAGTTCCTCAATATGATAAAAGGCATATATAAAAAACTCACAGCCAGCATTGTACTCAATAGGAATAGGCTGAAAAATTTCCTTCTAAAATCAGAAACAAGACAAGGTTGCCTACTGTCACCACTGCTATTCAACATTGTTTTAGGTATTCTAGCTATAGCAATTAGACAAGAACAAAAAAAAGGCATACAAACAGGAAAAAAGGAAGTAAAACTCTCACTATTTGCAGATGAAATGGTCCTATATTTAGAAATTCTGAAATGTCTACAACAAAGCCACTTGAGCTAATAAACGAGTTCAGCAAAGTGGCAGGATACAAGATCAATATGCAAAAATCAGTAATGTTTCTGTACTCTAGAGTTGAACAATCTGAGGAGGAAATCAGGGGAAAAGTTCCATTTACAATAGCAACAAAAAGACTCAAATACCTAGGAATCAATTTAATGAAAGAAGTACAGGACCTATATACAGAAAACTACAAAACAATGCTAAAGAAATGAATGAAGACCTAAACAAATGGAAAGACATTCCATGTTCATGGATTGGAAGACTAAATATCGTGAAGATGTCAATTCTACCCAAACTGATTTATACCAATCAAAATTCCAACAGCCGACTTTACAGAAACAGAAAAGGCAATTACCAAATTCATTTGGAAGGGAGACTGCACCCGAATAGCCAAAAGCATTCTGAAAAAAGAAGAGAGACATGGAGGGAATTTCACTACCTGACTTTGAAACGTTTTACAAAGCTACAGTGGTCAAAACAACATGGTATTGGCATAAAGATAGACTCATCAATCAATGGAATAGAATTGAGAATCCAGAAGTAAACCCTCACCTCTAGGGCCAACTACCAAAGCCATGTTAACAGGCCAAAACTGTCTCTTCAATAAATGGTACTTGGAGAACTGGATATCCATAACCAAATGAATGAAAGAGGACCCTTATTTCACTCCCTATACAAGAATCAACTCAAAATGTATCAAAGACCTAAATGTGAAAGCCAGGATCATAGAACTACTAGAAGAAAATATAGGGAAACATCTTAAAGACCTTGTGGTAGGTTTTGGTTTCTTGGACCTTACATCCAAAGTCAAACAACAAAAGGAAAAATAGATAAATGGGACCTCCTCAAAATTAAATGCTTTTTCACCTCAAAAGACTTTGATAAAGGGTGAGAAGGCAACCTACTCAATGGGAGAAAGTATTTGGAAATCACATATCCGATAAGGGTTTAATATCCCTGATATATAGGGAGATGCTACAACTCAACAATTAAAAGACAAACGACCTGATTGAAAAATGGGCAAAAGACTTGAATAGACATTTATCCAAAGAGGAAATACAAATGGCAAAAAAACACACAACCTCATGAAAAAATGTTCAGTGTCACTAGTTATTAAGGAAATGCAAATAAAAACTATAATGAGATATCATTTCACACCTATTAGAATGGCCACTATTAAAAAGACAGAGAACTACAATTGTTGGAGAGGATGTGGAGATAGGAACACTTATTCACTGTTCGTGGGAATGTAAAATGGTACAGCTACTGCGGAAGACTGGCAGTTCCTAAGGAAGTTGAATATAAACTTGCCATGTCACCCAGCGACACCATAGATATATAGATAATACATATCTAGAAGAACTGAGAGGAGTGACACAAACAGACATCTGCACACTGATGTTCATAGCGGCATTATTGACGATTGCCAAAAGATGGAAACAACCCAGGTGTCCATCAAACTGATGAATGGATAAACAAATTGTGGTGTATACACATGATGGAATATTATGCAGCTCTAAGAAGAAATGAAGTAGTAAAGCATATGACAACATGGATGAACCTGGAGGACATTATGTTGAGTGAAGCAAGCCAGGCACAAAAGGACAAATACTGTATGACTGCGCTACTATGAACTAAATATATTGTGTACTCTCATGGAGTTAATAACTTGAATATGGGTCACCAGAAAATAGAATGAGGTTAGAGAATGAAAAGCTGAGGGATAACTTGTGCAGAATTGGTAAAAGGATATGTGTTAATCTTTGGACGTGAGTAGAAAAGGTGAAAACCCAACATAATGGAAAGGGGGTTAAAGGAAAGTCTAAGGTCATGAATATTACTGAAAGGAAAGCTAAAAAATGTAACATGGATCTGCATAGCATAGTAAAACCACATGTGAAATATGAATATGGATAAAATTGCAAATATAAGACTGTTTTTCTTTGAAATTGAACAAATGTATGTTAATGCTACAAGATGTTAATATCAGATCCAAAAAACATTATGCTAAGTAAAAGAAACCAGACACAAAGTACTACATATTGTATGATTCCATTTATATAAAATGTAAACATAAATCAATTTATAAAGATGAAGTTAGATTAGTGGTTATGTAGGGCTGGGGAAGGACTGCTAAGGGGTATGAAGTTTTTCTTTTTGGAGTAATGAAATTGTTCTAAAATCTTTTGTGGTAATGAACGCACAACATTGTGATTATACTAAAAGCCATTGATTATACACTTTGGATAGATTGTATGGTATATGAACATATCCCAGTAAGACTGCTCAATAAATAAATAATTAATTGTACAAGAATAGCCAGAAATAGCAGCTATGTACAGGAGAGGAAGCATATAGAGATTGAGGGGTGAAGAATTTTCTCATTTGTTTGTTGGTTTTTTGTTTATTATTATTATTGAAATAATGAAAATGCTCTAATGATGATTGAGGTGATGAATGCACAACTGTGTGATTATACTAAATACCATTTATTGTACACTTTGGATGAATTGTATGTTTTATTAATATGTATCAATAAAATTGATATGTTTGGAAAAAAAAATCAGGCCAGTCAGGGACAATGAGATCTATTAGGGAGGCAGATTTTCTCTTCTCTGCTGAACTTGACATATCTTGGGAAGCTCCTGGCAGCCCTCTTTCAGGCACAGAGAGAGCGAGCCTCCTGAGAATGGAGCCCCCACTGAGGAAGTAGAGATGGAGAATAGAGAATGAGAGAGAGAGAGAGAGAAAGAGAAACTGGGTCCGGGCACATCAGATTGGGAAAGTAAATGGATTAGAGGACAACAGTGAAAAGTTTAGTTTGATGGAACATTGGCAAAGTGGTGTTAATACTGAAAAGGCAGATTACAAAGAGATCGTTGATTTTGGTAATGAATGGTGGGGATAATAGCACAACTTTGTAATGTAATTAATACCAGTGAATTACTGTATATTTGAAAGTGGTTAAAATGGGAAATTTTATGTTATATATATGTTACCACAATAAAAATTATGAAAGATCACAGAGGGCTTTGAATAGGGGATAAAAGGCTTTTACTATAAGAAATTGGAAGGTGTTGAACATGTTTAATTACTATGATGTGAGCAGTGTTGTAGATAAACGAATTGGCAATGTGCACAAAATGGATTGGAATGGAGAGGGGCTGGAGATGGGGAGACCATGGGGAGCTTTTTGCAATAAACCAGGTGGGGAATAATGAACACCTAAACCACAGCTGTTGATGGGTTTCACGCAGCTTTTATGGTTAAGTTGGATTTCTAGATTCCAGTATCATCTCCGTTACAGAATTGGGATGACCTTTTCATACCCTTTATTCTATAATGGGGAGGGGGGGAAGATAACTAATGCACAGTATTTTATTATGATTATTTACTTAAGGAGCTAAAAATGATGCTGGACTTACGATAGTGGGGGGAAGTGTAGTGTTCCTCAGCAAGGGGGCCATGTGTGGCAAGCCCTGTGATTGACATGTCTGGAGCAGGGGGATACTATGGATAGTTAAAATACAAGGGAAAGCAATGAAGGCCATAAAAGAGGCATAGATGAAGTACTATGCTAGTGGAGAGCCACTGCTGTGGGTCCAGTGTCATAGATCTGTCATCAGCCCTTCATTTCCCCTCCACCACCATTTATTGAACATCTACTATGAGCTAACTACTTTACTTGTACCATTTCATTCCACTCCCACAATAACCCATGAGGTAGGTAAATTATTGTAATTATGCCCATTTGACATATGAGAAAACTGAAGTTTGGGTTATTTGTCCAAGGTCCCAAAGACAACTAGTAATCAAGAGCAAAGAATTGAACTGAGGCCTAACTGACTTCAGAGCCCACGGTCTTAACTACTGTTCCATATTGCCCTTACTAAAATTTCCTGTAAAGCTTTCTCTTATCTTTTCCTTTCTAAGTACATGATTTATATCACCGATCCAGAATGGGATAGAGTAAAAAAGGGGAGTCGGAAACTATTGTCCCTCCATGATTATGCAGAACTTTGGTTTCTCCTCTGGGAGCCACAGTGCCTGTCAGCTAGAAGGTGCTGGAAGAAATTAGATTGCTCCAGGGTGTTCACTTGTACACAATTTATTATTTTTAAAGGTCTCTTAGATAAGGCCTAAGAGATCTCTGCATTGCATTATGTTTCTTCCAATGAATGAAAGCAGAAGGGCATCTGGTTAGCATTTGAGCCATGTTCCTGGCTCACTTGGGTTAAAAGAGAAAAATTAATATTAAAACATAGTAATCCAAAGAATTTCTGGGGTTCCTTTTGTGGCCAGCTTGCATAATAAATTGAGGGCTGCTAGAAAAAGATGCCCTTGCTCCTGACTAATTGGGGAGCCTAGAGATGTCCCCAGGAGAGCGGTTGGATTCTTCCATAAAATCAGTGTGGGCAGGGTCTAGCCCTGGGTCCTGATCAACTGGAAAAGTGCTGAGGCTCTTTCAGAGGGTGGGATAGAATGAGACTTCATCTTGTCCATCACCTTCCTTTTACTGTGGAAAACACTGAAGCCTGGTGTACCGGATACCTGCCAATTGTCCCTCCAGACCCACTGCCCACCCTTTTCCACCCTGCACTGTGGACTGGGAGGCTGATCTGTATGGACTGTATCAGTGGGGGTTCCCTCACTCTCTGGCTTCCAGTTTGGTTAGGCCAATGGGAAGCACCCACAGATCAGACAGCAAGCGGAGAGTGAGGTAAAGGTGTCATCCCCTCACCTCTCTCCCTATCAGGGCATGCTGGATGGCTTGCATCCCTCCTCTGAAGGCATAGCTCTTGTCAGGGGGCCCTCTCCATACAGCTGCCCCCTCTGGCTTGGGTATCTGCTTCTCCCTTGCTCCCTTTTTTTTTTTTTTTTTAAGATTTATTTTATTTATTTATTTCCACACACACACATTATTTTGGGCTTGCTGTCTGCTGTGTCTGTCTGTTGTGTGCTCGCCTTCTTTTTTTTAGGAGGCACCGGGACCTCCCATGTGGGAAGGAGGTGCCCAAAGTCTTGAGCCACCTCCACGTCTGCTTGTTGTGTCTATCATTGTGTTTCCTCATAGTTATTCTTCGTTGTGTCATCTTGCCACACCAGTCCATTGCGTCAGCTTGCTGTCTTGGTCAACTTCCTTAGGAGGCACCGGGAACCAAACCCAGAACCTCCCATGTGGTAGGTGGGTGCCCAACTGCTTGAGCCACATCTGCTTCCCCTCCTTTGCTCCTTGAAGGCCTAGGGGTAGTAAGGGCTCTCTGAGGCTACTAGCCCTAGAGATACTGCACCATCCCTTTTGTTAGTTCCCCTAAGTTTGCCTGCATCTTTGTAAATAGCCCCTTCATTATACTCTCTTCAAATGCCCAGTTTGAATGTGCCATCTGTTTCCTGCTAGGACCCTGACACACACCCAGAGAGGTTTAACAACTTATCCAAAGTCCCAGGAGGATTTGATTACTCATCTGATCTGTGGGTGCTTCCCATTGGCCTAACCAAACTGGAATTAGCGTGTACTAATAAGAAGAGATGGCACTGACATAGTTTATGAAGCACTTTCATAATCATAATCTTAGGATACAGGAAATGTATTAAGCTTTTCATTTAGAGACTAGGAAACTGAGTTTCAGAGAAGAGGGGTTAGCTACAACTGGTGAGCATCAGAGCCATCTGCAAACCCAAAGCCTGGGCTCTGCCCAGTCACTCATATCCCACCTCCAGGTCAGAGCTGAACCTCTAATTCTTCACTTGCACATCTCCACACTTTGAGCAGGAAAGCAAATGTGCCTAGAATTCCATCTTCCAGGCCCAGGGCTAATAATGCTACATATACAGTCCAATGACCCTGTGGGGCAAGTGGTGTCATTCGTATTTTATAGAGAGGAAACAGAGGCTCAGAAAGCTAATTATACTCCTCATAGCCATGCAGCTGGAAAGTGGCTGGAATTCAAACACAGGCCTATCTTCCTGCACTTTCTATTACCCCACATTGCCTCTGAGTGCAGAGGGATGGATTTCCAAAGGTGCTGTGGACTCTAGGTTCAGCACATCCACTGTATTTTTCTCCCCTCAAACCAGCCCCAGACTGGCCTTCTAACTCAATCTGGGACCTCAGCCCAGCTTTCCTGTTGGGCAGCCAAGGAGGATGATAGAAAATGGAGTGTAGCTGATTAAAGAACCAAGAGATCACAAGGCCAGGCCAGGAGGCCCTTTGTCTGAGACCGCCTGGGAGAAGTGCAGCTGGGGTCAGAGAGTTTCTGTTATTACTGCTGGGGAGGAAGTGATGCCAGAGGATGTTCTGCAGCTTTGAGAAACATTCTAATCAGCAGGGCTGAAAAGTCCATCCGATCTACTGACTTATTGTTAAAAAAAATTACCCTGGGCCCATCAAAGTGGATGCAAGGGCTATTGTTAGCTGAGCATTGACCTGGGGTCACCTACTCTCTGTGTGATCTTGAGGTGTCACTTCCCCAATTTGGGCCTTGATTTCCTCATCTGAAATTTGGGGGAGATGGGTGAATCTGGTGCTTTGCCATCTTCTTCTCAATCTGTCCTCTATGTGTTTAGAGTTTGGGTGAACATGAACCTTCCAAGAGGGTACAAGGGAGTTGTATCATTGATGGATTTGCATCAAGTCTCATTTTCCTCCATATTTACTTAATCTGTGAAACAGCTGGCCCAAACCAGGTAGTGGCCTGTGGTTGTGGAGGGGGCAGGATTGGACTTGAGACCTTGTCTGCACAGCACATTAGCCAACTGCCAAACCTTGGGTGATGCATTGCAGTCTAGGGAAACATTGTATGTGAAGAGCTGCTCCAACCCCTCTTACTTCACAAAAATGAAAAGCAAAGCCTGGGGTGTTAACTGACTTGTCCAAGATACCCAGGAACCTGGAATCAGAGCAGGCCCTCCAACTCCCCTCCCCCGCCACATACTGAACTCTCATCGCTAAAGATCATCACTGTGATTGGTGAGTAACTCCATTTAAAAGTACTGCTTTGATGATTAAACAAATGACAAATACCCAGTGTAGAGGGGAAAAACCCATATAGAAAATGTAGATGGACAAAAAGAACGTAAGAAGGGGAATTTCTCTCTTAGCTCTCTAAAAAAGAGTGATTCAATGACCTGCCATTTTGGCTCAAGCAGAGCAGGGCTATTGTGGGGTACACTGGAGCCTGGCTTAAAACCAACAGTGAGTGAACTTCTTGTTTTTGTTGGCAGCTCCAAGGATTAGTGGTCATTCCCCTTTCCTTTTTGGGAGGGCCTTTGGCCAGAGTGTTTGGGTACTCAAACTCAAGGCAAGTGATGAAGCAGCCACCAGTCGAACAGATGAAAGAGAAGGGGCTTCTCCTGTCTGGGTGGGGAGGCAGGTTCCTTGGTGGTACAGCCCAGAAGAAGAGGTGGTCCGTGAGACAGAAGGGCCAATCTAGAGAGACATTTACTCTGCAGGAAGCTTTGCCTCCTTCTAATGGCCCCCTTTAGAGGTTTGCCTTCCTTTCATGCATCCTAATAAATAGCTGCTTCTAGATGCATTTTGGCATTGAAGCCCTGTACGTCCTATAGCCAATTTAAAAACAACAACAACAACTCTGTTCAAGGCTTAAGATGTAAAATTTCAGAGTGTCAGAGCCAAGCTGGATCCTAGAGCAGGGGTTCTTAACCTTTTTTGTTCCACAGACCCCTTTGCCAGTCAGGTGAAATTTGAAAACTACTGTAATTTATTTATTGTATACATTCATAAGTGAAGGAAATGCTAGATTTCAGTCAGAGGTCAGAGAAAATAAAGATAATAAATTGTTTTTTTTTTTTTCCAATTCAAGCTAATGGATTCCCTGATTAAGAACCCCTGCTTTAGAGTAATACAATTATTTAACATGCAGGGAAACTAAGGTTTGGAGATGGAAAGTCATACACTAAGTTACTGGCAAAGCCAGGCCAAAGACTGATTCTGATTCCTATTCTGTGTGCTCTCAGGCTAGACATCCATTTCAGACAAATGGGAAATGTTTTCTTAGCCAACAGGGCATGGCAAAAGGGAGTCAGAGCTTATAAATAAATAATTAGTAACCCTAATTCCATAAGCATAATGAGCTGAAGTTTGCTGCAAGCTTATTAGGTACCAGCAACTTTATAGTTATCTTGTTTAACTTCCACAGTAACTCATAAAAGAAGTGTTATTATACCAAATTTTCTGATTAGGAAACTGAGGCATAGAGAAGTGATGTATCCAAATTCACACAGCCAACAAGTAGCTGAATGAGGACTAGAACTTTGATCTATTTGACATAAGACCCTGTTTCCAAGCCACTCTACACATAAAATGTTCCCAAAGATTTGGTCTGAAATGAGACAGAGACACAATTTATAAACATCTTCTCTCTTCATATTCTAATAGTTTAAGTAAATCCACATAGGACTGAACTTAATGGTTTAAAGCATTGTTTTTTCAAGCTCTAGTGTGCATCAGAATCACCTGGAGAGCTGCTTAAAACCTAGACTGTTGGGTCCCACCCCCAGTGTTTCTGGTACAGTAGGTCTGGGGTGGGCCTGATAATTTGTATGTCTAACAAGTTCCCAAGTGATATAATGCTGCTGGTCTGGAACCACAGTCAGAGAGCCACTGATTTAAAGGAATCATTAAAAGGTTTTGTGTCAGCTGAATTTTCTTGCATTGGGTCAACTTTCCAAGTAACCAGGAGCCAAGCTGCCATGCCTTCATGAAAGAGATTCTTGATGTCAGGAAATAAAGAAAACAATATTAACATTTGATTTCCTAACTACTATTTGGAAGGGATCGCGGACGGTCTTTAGTTGGGATGAATTTTGGGAAGGCTAAAAAGCAGAGACTGCTACAGCAGAAATGCACGAACTCCAGCCATTTCTTCATACCTGCCCCACTCTCAAAATTTAGGATCATGGGGGAGACAGTGGTGGGAGAGTATAAACTGGGTGAGCATAGTTCACATGGTCTTTCCCGAGCTAATCAGCATGTCCAGGGGAATGTGATGCTCTGGTTGGCCAAACGTGAGTCACATGTCCATACCTGGAGGAGCTGCAAAGCTAGCCGTGGGAGGTGTGTGTGCGTGTGTATGTGTGTGTGTCCCTAGAGGGAGGCTGGGATGAGGACACCAGAAAGCAGAGTGAAAGGATGCCAGGTGGCAACTCCAGAAGGGTGATCCTTTCTAGTTGCCAAGCAGCCATTTACCTTTTATTTCTGGTTACTTCTCTTTTCCACAAAGTTCTTCTAGTGCAAGGACTGACCTTCCTGTAGATGGAAGAAAGCCAAAAACTAGGAGGCCATGAGTGAAATGGAAAGAGATCTGGGCTGGAGGTATGGGTTTTAGCCCTGGTTCTGCCACAATTACCTGCACACAAACTTCTTCCCTCCTTGAGTCTCAGTTTCTTAGCTATAGTGGGAGAAGACTGGATCTCTGTGGGCCTTTGCAAATCTAATAGGCTGTGGTTCTGGGCAGTGTCACAGGAGGTGGGGCCTTCCTAGTGCCTCTCCCATCTTATCTCAGAAATGAAGGCAACTTTCCCTAAATTTGGACAACCCCTGCCATGGTTGGTTAGAAAGAACCTTAATCTTGGCACCAGATAGACTTATTTTGATTCCTAAAATTGATTCCTGATTCCTCCTATTACATGTGCAACCTAGACAAATTCTTAACCTCTCTGAACCTGCTTATATAAAGTGAAATTAATGGGGAGCTACTTTGGGGACCCCTGCAGGCCAGGAAAGTGCCACACACATTGTCCAGGAGAGACTGGAGATGCAGAGATGGAGAGGCCAAAGGGAAAACCATCAGTTGATTCCCCTGTGGCTGGAAATGCCATCCAGTCCCCAACCCTAAGGCAAACAGTCTCAGTAAAGCCTGTGGCTGGGCAGCCAATAGAGGGGAAAGGACAGATTTCTCCCAGGGAAGAAGGAAGGTGTGACAGAGGGCTGACTATGGTTTTTTCCTTTGGCAAATGTAACCACCATAATTAGCTAGCTCAGAAGAGGTAGTGGAAATTGAGGATTCATCTCCATGGAAGGGTTTGCCGAGGTATGACATTTGCTGGCCAGCCAGGAAAGTGAAGGAAGACAGACTGGTCTCTCCCTATTCTTTTCCAGGCATGGTAGACCTAGTTGGGCCCCATTAGTGGCTCCCTGCCACAATTTTGAGAAATTGGTCAACAGAACAAAATCATCAACATAAGCAGATGCCTAGGTATCAACAAAAGATAATAACCCACACTAGAAACAGGAAGATATGGCCTACTCAAAGGAACAAGTCAAGAATCTAGATGAGATTCAGGATTTAAAGCAACTAACAAATGATGTACAAACAAACCTCCTTAATCAATTTAAGAAGATGAAGGAAAATATGACTTAAAAGATAAAGGATATTAAGGTGACACTGTGAGCAAAAAGAACAATTTGAAAGACTGCAAAAAAAACAGAACAGAGCTTATGGGAATGAAAGACACAATGGATGAGATTAAAAATACATCAGAGGCATATAACAGCTGATTTGAAATGGCAGAAGAACAAATAAGTGAAATCAAGGACAGAACATCTGAACTTGAAAAGACAGGAGAACAGACAAAAAAAAGAATGGACAAAATTGAACAAGGTCTCAAGGGATTGAATGAAAACACAAAACTCACAAACATATGTATTATAGGTGTCCCAGAAGGAGAAGAGAACAGAAAAGGGGTAGAAAGAACACTTGAGAAAATACTGACTGAAAAATTTCCATCCCTTATGAAAGGCATGAATATTAATATTCAAGAAAAACAACGTACACCAGACAGAACAAAGCCTAATAGACCTACTCCAAGATATCTACTATTCAGATTGTCAAAGGCCAAAGGTAAAAAGAATTTTGAGAGCAGCAAGAGAAAAGCAATGCATTATTTATAAGGGAGACTTAATAAGGCTAAGTGCTGATCTCTCTTCAGAAAACATGGAGGCAAGAAGGCAGTGGTAAGAAATATTTAAGGTACTGAAATATGCCAGTCAAGAATTCTTTATCCAGCAAAACTATGCTTCAGAAATGAAGGTGAGTTTAAAGTCTTTACAGACAAACAAAAACTAAGAGAGTATGTTACCAAGAGACTGAATCTACAAGAGATATTAAAGGGTGTGTTATAGCCTGATAGGAAAAAACAAGGTAGAAAACCCTGAAGAAGAGTGTAGAATTGAAGAACATAAGTAAGAAAAGCTGAAAGGGCTAAAAGACAGACAATAGTAAGATATGACAATAGAAAGCCAAGGAATAAAATGGACGAAGTAAGTAATGCCT
>JAQZBX010079626.1:0-13954 GCA_029593785.1 Cabassous unicinctus | reverse complement strand
CCTCTAAATTATCATTCTTGTTGGCATATAATTTTTCAAAGTATCCTCTTATGATAGTCTTTATTTGGGTGGAGTCAGTAGTGATATCACCTTGCTCATTCCTTATTTTGTGTATTTACATCTGTTCTCTCTTTTTCTTTGTTAGTCTGGCTAAGGGTTTGTCAGTTTTATTGGAATTGCCAAAGAACCAGCTTTTGGTTTTGTTTATTGTTTCTAGTGTTTTCTTATCATCTATTTCATTTAGTTCTGCTCTAATCTTTTTTATTTCCTTCTCTCTACTTCCTTTTGGTTTAGTTTGTTGTTGTTTTTCCAATTCCTACAAGTGTGCAGTTAGGTCTTCAATTTTATTTCTTTCTTCTTTTTTAATATATGAATTTATGGCTATGAACTTCCCTCTCAGGACAGGTTTCACTGCATCCCATAGATTTTGATATGTTGTGTTTTCATTTTCATTATTTTCACAGTAGTTACTGATTTCTTTTGAGATTTCCTCCTTGACCCACTGTTTGTCTAGAGTGTGTTGTTTAACTTCCATATCCTTGTGCCTAACCTGTTTCTCTGGCCCTCAGAGATTTCCAATTTCATTTTGTTATTGTCAGAGAAATTACTTTGTATTATCTCAATCTTTCTGAATTCATTGAGAGTTGTTCTGTGGCCTAGCATGTGGTCTATCTTGGAGTATGTTCCATGTGCACTCGAGAAGAATGTAAATCCTGCTGTATTTGGGTGTAGTGTTCTGTATATATCTATTTAGTCCAGATCCTTTAATGTATTGTTCAGAGTCTTTGTTTCTTTATTAATTCTCTATGTACATGTTCAGTCTAATGATGATAATGATGTATTAAAATTCCCCACTATAACTGTAGATGCATTTATTTCTCCATTCAGTTTTTCCAGAGTTTGTCTCATGTATTTTGAGGCACCCCGAATAGGTGCATAAATGTTTATGATTGTTCTCTCTTCTTGAGAGATTACCCCTTTTACTAATATATAGTGTCCATCTTTGACTCTTACACTAGGTTTGCATTTAAAGTCTATTTTGGGTGACATTAAGGTAGCCACTCCTGCTCTTTTTTGGCTATAGTTTGCTTGTAAAATTGTTTTCCAGCAATTCACTTTCAGCCTCCTTATATCCCTGTGTCGAAGGTGGCTTTCTTGTAGACAGCATATAGATGGATCATATTTCCTTATCCATTCTTTTAATCTGTGTCTCTTGACTGGTGAGTTTAATCCATTAACATTCAGTGTTATTACTCACAATGACTTTCTTACTTCAGCCATAGTTCCTTTGGGTTAATGTATGCCATATGTTGTTCTGTTTCTGTGTTTGTCTTTTTACTTGTTTTTAAAATCTCCTCCAACTCTCTCTCCCTTGATTTTTCCTTTCAACTTATAGAACTTCCTATAGTATTTCTTGAAGTGCAGGTTTCTTATTGGCATACTCTCTTAATTTCTGTTTATCTGTGAATATTCTGAACTCTCCATCATTTTTGAATGCCAGTTTTGCTGGATAGAGAATTCGTGGCTGGAAGTTTTTTTACTTTAGTACTTTGCCTATGTCATACCACTGTCTTCTTGCCTCCATGGTTTCAGATGAGAAATCAGCACTTAATCATATTGTGTTACTCTTGTATGTGATGGTTCTCTTTTCTCTTGCTCTCTTGAGTATTTTCTCTTTGTCTTGAGCTTTGGACATTTTGACAAGTGAATGTCTTGGAGATGACCTGTTGGGATTTATACTATTTGGGGTGCGCTGTGCTTCCTGGATCTGCACATACAACACTCTCAATAGGGTTGGGAAGTTTTCAGCCATTATTTCCTTCAACACTCCTTCTGTTACCTTTCCTTTCTCTTCTCCTTCTGAGATCCCGTAATGCATATGTTTGTACATTTTGTTTTGTTGGTTAAATCCCTGAGTCCCTGCTGGATCCTTTCTATCTTTTTGTCTATCTATTCTACTTTCTGTTTGATTTCAAATGTGTTGTCTTCCACATCACTAATTCTTTCTTCTGCCTCTTCAAATCTGCTGTTATGTGAATCCAGCTTCTTTTCATTTCTTGCATTGTGCCATTTAATACCATCATATCTGTTCTCTTTTTAGGTATGTTTCCAATTTCTTCAGTATGATCTCCCAGTGTGTACTTAATATCCTTAATCTCATCCTTCACTTCATTAAGTTGGTCCAAAATATTTGTTTGTAAAGCTTTGATTAGTTATTCAATGTTTTGCATCTCTTCCTGGTTTTTAGTATGTTCATTGGGCTGGTCCATGTCTTCCTGTTTCTTAGTGTGGTTTGTAATTTTTTGTTGCCCTCTATTCATCACTTTATCTTGATGGATTTATTCAGATGATTAGTTTCTCTCTCTGCTCTAGAGTTTTATTTTGCTGGTGGTTCTGTGTGTGTGTTGCATTTTCTCTTTGACACTTTTTCTTCTTATTTTATTTCCTTGCTTCTTTCTATGTTCCCTTGAAGGCAAAAGATTAGGGCCAGAGAAATTGAAAGATGTGAGAAAGGAAGAAGGATAATAGTAATATTGATAAAAGTTAGACGAGGACCTGTATAAGACTTAGTAAAACAAATATTTAGCTAATGTAGGCAGTGTAGAGTAATAGGAAAAAAGTTGAGTACCTACCATGGACTGGGAAACCAAATAGAGAATTATATATATAATGATTTAGAAGGCTAGAATGATGAGGAGGGAGAGAAAGAGTAAAGAAAGGCCTGAAAGGAAAAAGTTAATATTAATAAAAAGATAAGAAAACAGAATAGATAGAATAGAAATTTACACCCTTAAGTTATGGGCTAATGAAAAAACATGGTTTGTAAGAACCACAACAGAAAGCAGAAGGCCAAAAGATGAAGGAAGCAAAAGAGAAAGCTTGGGATACAAAATCAATATAGACAGAGAATGAGAAATCACTGAAGAAGAAGCAGAGCAAAGAAGAGACAAGCTAGCAGTACTGAATTTTAAAAAAAGAAAGAAAGAATGAAAGAAGAATGGGTGGAGGAAAGAGTAAGGAAAACTAAGAGACAAGAAATAAACAGAGAAAAATGAAACAACCACACAAGCATGCAGTCAAACCAATCTAAGGAAGAACAGTGTTCCTTCTTGCGCCCTTGTGGAACCTCTCAGCCTGCTTGTATTTATCACTCAATTGCCCTGCAAGGTTCTATCTGCAGGTTTTGAGGCAGATTTTAGCTATTAAAATAAATTAAAAAGAAAAATTCATTTTTCATTTTTTAAAGTGACTTTTTTGTTTTTGCCAAATAAGGGACCCAAAATATGTCCTGTTCTAGACCACCCCCTTCACTGAGGGGACCCTAACTAGGCTTGAGGACACTAATGAAGCACTTCCCACTTCCTGGCCTCCCCAGGGAAGCTGAAGCTCTGATGCTAGTCAGTGCAGAACGATAAAAATGGCTGACTCCACCCCCTCTGAAGGCAAGCCTGAGTATCACCAAGCTGTTTGGTAAAGCAGACTTCCTCAATAGATTCATCTCTCCCCACAGCCTGGCGCTGTTTCTAGCTGGCTTATCTGCTCCCCAAAGCTATGAGGGAGTCCAGGCAGCCAAATCAACAGAAAGGAATCCCCCTTTCCACCTTCTGTCAGAATCCTCCCACTCTTGGAGAATGCCCCCTCTCAAGGACTTGCAAGTGGGGTGTTGTGGCATTTCCCTGGGCAGCTCGGTAAGTCAACTTCCTCACCAGTTTTGCCGATCTCCTCAGCCTGGTCCTGCATCAAGCCAGCTATTTTGTTCCCCAAAGCTGCAAGGGGTTCCAGGCAGCAAAATCTACAGCAAGGAAAGCCTTCTCGACCCTCCACCAGAATCCTCCCACTCTCCAAGAACACTGTTTCTCACCGGTTTGTGGGTGGGAGGTACGGGTCAAACCAGTGTTTTTCCCTGAGGGTGGGGCTCAGCCATCTGTGTTAATCTCCACGGGCAGGGATAAAACTCACGAAACTCCACTGAGCAATCCACGCCGCTGAGCTTCCTGCAGGTATATGTCCCAATCTTCTCACTACATGTGCCCACAGCACAGACCCCCTGGCAGGACCCTGTCCCCAATCAGCCATCCATGGAGAGCTTGTCAGTGAGTGCGCTCCTAAACTGACACCATCTTCACTCAAAAACATTCCTATAAATACAAAAAAGGGGATACAATTCCTGGAAATTTAACAATGTTTTGGCATAAGGTTAGGTAAAAGTATAATATTGTTAATCATGGTTTTAATTATTTAAAAAAAAATGGTATGTGTCATAGAAACCACCTCTCCACCTGGAAATCAAGAGGTGGATGCTTTGCCTCATATTCATCTGGTTTGCACCTCAACTAAAAAATAGCTCTATGGCTGCAAAAAAGAGTGACCACTGGAGGCTGCCAAGGGTGGCACATAACAGTAAATCATTGTAAATTAAAGTAACACCACTGTTGTATGCAGTAGTCCCAAATATTGCTAGTTTGTTGCAGTTATGTCAGTATTACTTTGTTTTAAAACTTGCTAAAGCTTTCTCTAGTATCTCCTTAGGCAAATCAAGCCAGCCTGAATCCACCTTCATGTAAGAAAGCCAATGGTGGATTGGGCAGTGCTTTCCCAAGGCTGTATGCATGCATAACCCAATTGTCTATCTTGTCCTGGTGACAAAAAATCTGTCTGCATGAAAAACCCATAGCTATAACCCTATTTCATTATGTTAATAGTATTCATTATTCTCACTCCAATGACTGTACACCACTCTCAGAAGGGGCAAGGTATGCTTTCACTACTGCAAACACTGCAATGGAAATCTTGTAACCAGCCAGCTACTATTTGCTGCCTAAAAAATATAAGTGCCCTATATGGAATGCCAGCCCAAATTAACAGTGACCAAGAAACTCTTTTTACCAGTCACCTCATGCAGCCTTAAACTATAAACCAAGATATTAATTGGAGTTTTTAAATTAAAAAATGAATAATCTTGTAATAAAACAGCTAAAAGGCAATAAAAAATCTTTACAACAATAAACTAGGTTTAATTTCAGTGCTCTAGTTACAGTGATAACAGCAAAACCAATGCATATACTGAACTTAGAAGTTAAAATGCCAGCCACCCTACAGCCCAAAATGAAAAGTAATAATTATTTGTTGTTGCCTATGTCTCAAACTATACAAACTGAGAAAAAATAGTCATTTTAGCCATACTATGCAACCTCACTGGTTGAGAATCTTAAGTCCATGAGAAATAAAACTCACCCAAAACATTCTTATGAAACCACAGTTAATAATCTAGTCTCTTATTCCCACTGAAATTCTATGTGTGTCCATATAAACACATCTTGTGCCTAAACTGATATCTACTAATGAAAATAGTGCTTATATACCATTAAACCCATAATCTGCCCCTGTCTGCATAAAACAACAAAGAGAAATCTGTAATATGAAATAGTTACCCACCAAATTATGTAAATTCACTGTCACACAGTAATGTTCAATGTTGTGCATATATCATCCCTATTATTTGGTTGTCTTTTATATTGTTGTTGTATAACCTACATGCATTATTTCAATGCCATAATTGTTCAAGTGATATCTCAAAATGTTTACACATAGAATGGAAAGTGAAAGAGGCACTGGGGTAGAACATGAAATGCCCACTTCCTCCTCTGTAGAATATGTAGAAAAATGCCCTTTCCCTAACCTATAGGTAAAAAGGCTGGGAAAGCCCATTTTTCCTCAGCAGAAGAAAAATTAGTGCCAAGAAAACAATCAGTCTGCTTAAAAAATGTTAAGTGCTCAAACCATTAATTTACTATTCTGAAAACCCACACAATCACCCCCTGTAAACAAAAGATCATCAAACTAGCCAGAAAAAATGCACTCAACAATACCTCCTGACTTAAAACCCTCCTCATATCCTTCCTAACCTCTCTTATATTAATCTTGTTAATCTTTCTCTTCAGGACCCTGCCTTACACAACACCTAACAAGTTTCCTCTGCAGGACTGTAAATGCTATGACCAATCAGGCTGTCAGCAATGTGTTTCTCATACAGCAAGCTCACTGCTACCAACAACTGGCATAAGATGACTGTTAGGGACAGCTCTATGCACCAGTCAGCAGAAAGAAGCTCCAGAAGACAGAATATCATACTTTTCCCCCATCAAAAAGAAAGAAACGGAGATTGGGATGTTAGGCCCAGGGCTCCCATCCTGCCTCCCGCTTAACCCCGTCACTCCCCCTCTTCCTGCAGGTGTGTATTCCCAATTGATACAAAACCAGAGCACTGGTCTTTGCTTATTTCCCTCCCTAAGCATTTCCATGGATAGGGAAGTAGCAACCCACACCTGAAAAACATGAATGGGACCATAGAGTTGATATGAGTTATCTCACCTTGACTTTAAAACTGCAAAGCTAAATAAACCATCACAAACTAGCCCCTTCATAGTCTAGCTCCAGAACAAGTTATAAAACTCTCTAACCCCTCCCTTCGCTGGGGCTATTTCAGACACAGCCTGCTTGTAAGCACATTAAAAGCTTTGTTTATATGGACTCTGATTCCCAGCCTGATTACTAAATTGCTTCCCTTTCTTGGCTTCCCTCCAAACCTAACAAGTTGGAAACTCCATTTTCCAAAAAAGGGGGGAGGAAGACATGTTGTGGCACTGATTTCAGCTACTGATTAGTATACTCAGTGAGCTATAGTATAATCCTAAGAACAGCTAAACTTTGAACTGTCCAAGTCAGAAAGAGGCCAGTAGCCACCATTTTAACTCTGCCCCCAACAAAAGGGGAAGTGGGGTTGGTTGAAAATCACAGTGCTGGTAGGGACTGACTCATTTCCACCCAGATCAGACTGCAGCTTTAACCTAAAGCCCAGCCCCATCTCTGGCAGGGAGGAAGCTGGAGGCACCTGCACTACCTCTCTGGGAAACTGCAAGCTACTCCACAGAGGCCAGTGCCTATCCTACTCAAGCAGCACAAGCCACCTCAGGAGCTATTCCATGGCTGGAGTTAGAAACTCCATTTCCCATAATTGGGGAGGAAGAGATGGTTGTCCACCAACTTCACCTAATGATTACTGGACTCAGCTGGCTAAAGTATAATCAGAAACAGCTACTGATTGAACCTGTCCAGTTGGAAAGAGTCTGGTGGTCACCATTTTGACACCACCCCTGGCATGAGGGGAAGCTGGGCTGACTGAAAATCCTGTGAACTTAGGGACTGGCTTCTTTCCAACAATGTTAGACAGCAGCCTTATCCAAGGTTCCAGCCCCACGTCCAGCAGCGAGGAGCTGGCAGGACCGGCACCAGGCTCTCCAGGCAACTGCAGGTGCTTTTGGCTGGCACAGACTGAATAGTTGGACACCTTTGGTTTCAACCCCAAATTTCAATAGGATAGAGGAGGAGCTGGGTGTCCTTGGCCTCTCTGGGCAACTGCAGGTGTTTTCAGCCCACACAAAATGGTTTGTTAAGTGCCTTTGAGTCCATCTCCATCTCTGCCCCTCCATAGAATAGGAGGGGGATGGTGTTCCCTCAGCCTCTCAGGGCAAGTGCAGGTGATTTTGACCTGCACAAACCTGACTGCTGGGCACCTGTGGCTTCACCCCCATCTTCAATAGTACAAGAGATGGACTGTGTTTGCTGAGCCTCTCTGGGTAAATGCGTGTGCTTTTGGCTTGTACATACTGGACTGGGTGGTACTTGTGGATCCACCCTCACCCCTCAGTAGGAAAGAAGGGGGCTGGTGTTTCCACAGCATTTCCAGGCAATGATGGACACTTTTGGCCTGCATAGACTGGACTGTTGGATGCCTATGGATCTACACCCACCCCTAATAAGATAGGAGGGGTATAGTGTCTCCACAGCTTCTCCAGACAATAGCAGGTATTTTCTCCCATGAGGGACTGAACTGTTGGGTGCCTGTGGATCCAAAACCACCACCCAACAGGATAGGAGGGAGCTGGTGTTTCCTCAGCCTCTCCAGGTAATGGCAGGTACTTTTGGCCTACAGGGACTGAACTATTGGGTGTTCGTGGTTCCATTCCCACCCCTTAAAGGGCAGAAGGGACAGTACTCCCTTAGCATCTCAGGGCAATTGCAGGTGTATTTGGCCACACAGATTTGATTGTTGGGCACTCCAGAGGGTCAATTCCCACCCCAAGCAGGGAGGGAGTCTGGTGCTATGTATGGAACAAGATAAGCCTGCAGATGACATAAAGGAGTTGAGACAACTAATCATAGATGTTCAAACAAATCTCCCTAATAAATTCAATGAGATGGCTAAAGCGATTAAGGATATTAAGAAGACACTGGGAAAGCACAAAGAAGAATTTGAAAGCATACATAGAAATATAGCAGATCTCATGGGAATGAAAGGAACGATAAATGAAATTAAAAATACACTGAAGTCATATAACAGCAGATTGAGGATGCAGAAGAAAGGATTGGTGAGCTTGAAGACATGGCCTCCAAAAGCAACCATACAAAATGAAAGATGTGGGAAAGAATGGAAAAAATTGAACAAGGTGTTGGGGAAATAAATGACAGCAAGAGATCTGCAAATATATGTGTGATGGGTGTCTCAGAAGGAAAAGGCAAGGTAAAAGGGTTAGAAGGAATATTTCTATAAATATAATTATTTCTAATAATTTTATTCAAAAATTTCCCAACCCTATTGAAAGACATAGATATCCGTGCCCAAGAATCACAAAATACTCCTATCCAAATAAATCTGAAGGGACCAATTCTGAGACACATACTAATCAGAATGCCAAATGCCAAAGACAAAGAATTCTGAGAGCATCAAGAGAATAGCAATACATAACATATAAGGGATATCAAATAAGATTAAGTGCTGATTTCTCATCAGAAACGATGGAGGCAAGAAGGCAGTGGTATGATATATTTAAGATACTGCAAGAGATAAACTGCCAGCCAAGAATTTTGTATCCAGCTAGATTATAGTTCAAAAATGAGGGTGAGATTAGAATATTCACAGATAGACAGAAACTGAAAGAGTTTTTAACAAAAAGACCAGGTTTGCAGGAAATAGTAAAGGGAGTGCTACAGCCTGAAAAGAAAAGACAGGAGAGAGAGGCTTGGAAGAGAGTCTAGAAATGATGACTATATCAATAACAATAACAAAAAGTGTCAAAAGAGTGGTGAAAATAAAATGACAGATAAAACTGAAAGATCAAAATGGATGAAATAACTGCCTTTACAGTAATGACATTGATTGTTAATGGATTAAACTCCCTAATCAAAAGACACAGACTGGCAGAATGGATAAAAAAATATGAGCCATGTAAATGCTGTCTGCAAGAGACTCACCTTAGACCCAAGGATACCAATAGATTGAAGTAAAAGGTTGGAAAAAGATACTCCACACATGCAGTAACCAAAAACAAAACAAAACAACCCCCCCCAAAAACCCCACAACAAACAAAGAAAAACAAAACAAAAAACAAACAAACAAACAAAAAGCTGAGGTAGCTATAATTGTATCAGATGATATAGATTTTAAAAGTAAAACTGTTATTAGAGACAAAGAAGGACATTACATATTAATAAAAAGGATCATTCACCAGGAAGAAATAACAATCATAATTGTATTGTACCTAACCAGGATGCTGCAAGATACATGAGGCAAACACTGGCAAAACTGAAGGGAGAAATAGACATTGCTACAATAATAGTTGGATACTTCAATACACCACTCTCAGCATTGCATAGAGAGGATCAATAAAGAAACAGTGAACTTGAGTAATATGATAAATGATCTAAACATAATAGACATATACAGAGCATTGAAACCCCAAACAGCAGGATACACATTCTTTTCAAGTGCTCATCGATCTTTCTTCAGGATAGACCATATGTTGGGTCAAAAAGCAGATCTCAATAAATTGAACAAAATCAAAATTATATAAAGCACTTCTCTGATCATAATGGAATAAAGTTGGAAATCAACAAGTGGCAGAAAAAGGAAAGATTCACATATATATGGAGATTAAACAACACACTCTTAAATAATCAGCGGTTCAAAGAAAAAATTTCAAGAAAAATAAATGAATATCTCGAGATGAATGACAATGAGAACCCAACATATCAGAACATATGAGATACAGCAAAGGGAGTGCTGAGAGGAAAATTTATAGCCTTCAATGCTTACATTAAAAAAGAAGAAAGAGCTAAAAATGACCTAATTACACAGCTGGAGGAACTAGAAAAAGAATAACAAACTAATCCCAAAACAAGTAGAAAGAATGAAATAACAAAGATCATAGCAAAATAAATGAAATTGAGAACAAAATACCAGAGAGAATTAACAAAACCAAAAGTTCGTTCTTTTGTCACCAAAGTGAGAAACCCTTAGCTAGACTGACTAAGAAAAAAAGAGAAGATGCAAATAAATGAAATAAAAAATGAAAATGGGAACATTACTACTGACCCCACAGAAATAAGAGAGATCATAAGAGGATACTATGAAAAACTTTATGTCAAAAAAAACTAGACAATGTAGATGAAATGGAAAAATTCCTAGGAATGTTAAAACAACCCACACTGACCCTAGAAGAAATAGAAGACCTCATCAAACCAACCACAAGCAAAGAGATTGAAACAGTCATCAAACAAATTGCAGCCCCATTTCTCTAATGAATACAGATGCAAAAATCCTCAATAAAATAATTGCTAATCGAATCCAACAACACATTAAAAGAATTATTCATCATGATTAAGCGGGTTATATACCTGGCATCCAAGGGTGGTTCACCACAAGAAAATCAATCAGAATAATACACCACATTAATAAATCAAGGAAGAAAAATCACATGATCTTATCGATTGATGCAGAAAAAGCATTTGACAAAATACAGCATCTTTTCTTGATAAAAATTCTACAAAAGATAGGAATTGAAGGAAACTTTCTCAACATGATAAAAGCCTTTTGTGAAAAACCCACATCTAACATTGTACTCAATGGTGAAAGGCTACAAGCTTTCCAATTGAGATCAAGGATGAGACAAGGATGTCCATTGTCACCAATGTTGTTCAATATAGAGTAGAGGTCTTAGCTAGAACAATCAGGCAAGAAAAAGAAATAAAAGACATCCAAATCAGAAAAGAAGAAATAAAACTTTCACTATTTGCAGATGATATGATCCTATATCTAGAAAGTCCCAAAAAATCTATAACCAAATTCCTAGAGATAATAAATGATTGCAGTAGAGTGTCAGGATACAAGATCAATATGTAAAAATCAGTAGTGTTTCTATGCAATTGTGATGGGCTATCTGAGGAGGACGTCAGGAAAAAAATTCCATTTAAAATAGCAACTAAAAGAATCAAATATTTAGGAATAAACTTAACCAGGATGTACAGCAATTGAATTCAGAAAACTATAATGCATTGCTAGAAGAAATAAAAAAAGACCTAAATAATTGGAAGAACATTTCATGCTCAAGGATTGGAAGACTAAATATAATTAAAATGACAACTCTGCCCAAATTGATGTACAGATTCAATGCAATACTGATAAAAATTCCACCAGCATTTTTTAAACAAATAGGAAACAATTATAAAATTTATCTGGAAGGAAAAGAAGCCACAAATAGCCAGAAACATCTTAAAAAGGAAAAGTTAAGTTGGAGGACTCTCACTTCCAGACTTCAATCATATTACCTATCTACAGTGGTTAAAACAACATGGTATTGGGTGGGAGCGTGACTCCCATCCCTCCGGTAACTGGGTGACCCGACCCGGTGGGAGGGGGCATTTTCTGAGAGGGGAACTCTGGGAGCATAGAAAGAAGCAAGAAAATAAAATAAGAAGAAAAAGTATCAAAGAGAAAACTTTACACACACACAGAACCACCAGCTAAATAAAACTCTAGAGCAGAGAGAGAAGCTAATCAACTGAATAAATCCATCAAAATAAAATGATGATTAGAGGTCAACAAAAAATTACAAACCACACTGAGAAACAGGAAAACATGGACCAATCCAATGAACAAACTAAAAACCAGGAACTGAAGCACATCATTGAACAACTAATCAAAGCTTTCCAAACAAATACTATGGACCAACTTAAAGAAGTGAAGGAAGAGATTAAGAATATAAAGAAGACACTTGGAGAACATACTGAAGAAAGTGTAAACACTCCCCAAAATAATGGATATGATGGTGACCAATGGCACAATCCAAGAAATCAAAAAGACGCTGGATTCACATAGCAGCAGATATGAACAGGCAGAAGAAAGAATTAGTGATGTGGAAGACAATACATCTGAAATCAAACAGATAGTAGAACAAATAGGCAAAAAGATAGAAAAAATCCAGCAGGGACACAGGGAATTAACCAACAACACAAAACACTAAAACATACGCATTATGGGCATCCCAGAAGGAGAAGAGAAGGGAAAGGGAACAGAAGAAGTGTTGAAGGAAATAATGGCTAAAAACTTCCCAACCCTATTGAGAGAAATGGATGTGCAGATCCAGGAAGCAAAGCGCACCCCAAACAGTATAAATCCGAACAGGCCAACTCCAAGACATATACTTGTCAAAATGTCCAATGCTCAAGAAAAAGAGAAATTACTCAAGGCAGCAAGAGAAAAGAGAATCATCACATACAAGGGAAGCAAATAAGATTAAGTGCTGATTACTCAGCTGAAACCATGGAGACAAGAAGACAGTGGTATGACATAGTCAAAATGCTAAAAGAAAAAAAATTTCAGCCACGAATTCTCTACCTAGCAAAACTGGCATTCAAAAATGATGGAGAGTATAAAATATTCATGGATAAACAGAAATTAAGAGAGTATGTCAGTAAGAAACCTGCACATCAAGAAACACTAAAGGAAGTTCTACAAGTTGAAAGGAAAAAACAAGGGAGAGAAAGTTGGAGGAGAGTTTAAAAGCAACTAAGAACACAAAAGAAAAAAAAGAAAACAACAACATATGACATACATTTTTTTATTTTTTCTGTGTATTATATCTTTTTTTAATTTAATTTTTTAATTTGTAAAATGATATATAATATATATGCATATATGTGCATTTGTTTACATAAATGTTATTTGTTATATATATATGTATACATTTTATAAAGGTGCCTAGATTACCCAAATATTGCTAAGAAACTACAAGGATTCCCATGCTCCCCACCGCCCACACCCCCAACAAAACCCCACACAACCATTCCCCATCGGCGTGGTACTACACCCGCAATGGATATACACATCCTGGGGCCTTGCCACCGACCATAGACCACAGTTCACATCACAAGCCACACTCTCTCCCACCCAGTTCTGCATGGTATATTCTGATGGAAAATGGCCTACATTCGTCGCTGCTTCACCACTCAGGACAACCCCAAAGTCCAAAAAAAGCCCGAGCATTTCAACTGCACCTCCTCACCCTGCCCCAAAAATGTCAGTGGCCACCGGCTCCACATCACTGTTGCAATTTCTTCCATTGCCTGAATCACAATATGTCTACAACAGAACACCACCAAGTCCACTCTAGTCCACAGCTCCTCCCCCCATCATGACAGGACTTGGAAGGTGATGTCCACTCCACCTCCAAGTGAGAGGGGGCTTATATTCCATGGATATAGTGGATAGGATTATCCTGCCTTCAGCTGCAGGTCCTCTCCATTCCCTGGGATGGCTGTTGCCCATCGTCGTCTCCTCGCCAGTTTACTTGGATGAGTCTATTGAGCTGTAGGGTAGGATTTGCAGCTCCACCGAGATTCCAGGCACAGCTGGCACATAGGTGGGCCAGAGGATACAGTCTCTGGAAGTACACCTAAAAACTCCTGCATCACGTATAGGTTTGAGTAGAAGGGACTGATGGACCATGTGCAGGAATGACTTGTTTGAGTCCAACTCTGTCACTCTCAGGAACACAGATGCCAATGAAGAGCCCACTAATTAGGCATCATTCTCTGGGGCTATCCCCACTTGTATAGG
>JAQZBX010079625.1:0-13940 GCA_029593785.1 Cabassous unicinctus | reverse complement strand
AATAGGTGTAATATGGGGGCATATTCAGGACATTGAAACTGTCCTGCATGACGTTGCAATGACAGATACAGGCCATTGTATATTTTGTCACAACTTACAGAATTGCATGGGACAGAGTGTAAACTACAATGTAAACTATAATCCACACTTATTGGCAATGCTTCAATATGTGTTCATCAGTTGTAACAAATGTACCACACTAATGAAGGATGCTGTTAATGTGGGAAAGTGGGGAGTGGGGCATATGGGAATCCCCTGTATTTTTTATGTAACATTTATGTAATCTAAAGCTTCTTTAAAAAAAAATGCTTTTAATTGTTCAAGTTACTAGTTTAGTGGAAGAGGTGGAGCAGCTACAGGAAGGGCTTCTATGGAAAGGGTCCAAATGCTACAGAGAAAATTCACATTCAAGCACTGGAATAACTAAGGTGCCGTCTTCAGAGTTGGTAGGAGAAAGGAGTTCTTGCAGAACTTGCAGAAGGCAATTTTTTTCTTTTGCAGAGAGAACCAGAGCATTCCATTTTCTAGAAAGTTCTTGATCTTGTCCTGTTTAGCCCTGAGTTTTGAAGCATCTTGGATTGCGCCAAGCATCAGCTTCAGATGTGGTCTTAGGATGGCACCATGCTGACTTATTACAGAAGTTTCGCAAATGAGTCATTTGACAACATCAGTAGCAACTCCTTCCACAGAATGAAGTTTTTGATCTCCTTGAAAACATGTAGCATACAAATGAGAAATTGGCAAACCACAGCCAAATCCAGCCAAAGGGGTGGCTCTTGTAGATTCCAGGCTGGGTCTAGGTACAGTTGAATGCATAGAGTTAAAAAAGACAATCTTTTTTTTTTTTTTTTGAACTAACTTTATTCCAAATTCACAAAAATAAAAGAACAGAAAAAGGCAGCTCAACAAGTTATGGAAACATTACTCCTAAAAAGTCTTTAAAAAAGAAGACAATCTATTTTTTGAAGTGAGATGTCACCACCGTGGTCACTTATCTTAATAGATAAGTCTCCTTTACCCAAAGTAGCAAGGGTTTTAACAGCCAGGTAATCCTCTTTTCTATCTTCACATGAACTCAAATAGCACATGAAACAGATGTGAAGGCACATAAACTACCTGACTAGGTTTGTGTAGAACTTTAGCATTGAATTCTTCAACTTTCAGCTCTGGAGCTACCAGATAGTACTCTCTGTACAGTCCACATGGATTTTTGACAGTCATTCTGTCAATGTTTTATTTTTCAATGTGTGTTCAATATAAGCTCCTGTTTCTTTGTAGATTTATTTTTTGCTACTTATTATTGGCACATTTTATGTTTTCTTTTGTGAGTAAAGGAAAATTTTTGGTGTTAAATAAAGACATTTAAAAATACAATTGATGTTCAGTTGGCCGTTTCCATTTCACTAAGAAAATTGAAGGCAACAAATTCTCTGAAGGTGTATAGAAAATGCCACTGGGGAACTTTTTAATGTATTTTTGGTTGAAGAGATTTAAAATATTACTACCATAAGCTATTTGCTATTGACCATCTTGCATGTTTGGGTCAAAAAGGCATGAGTATGTTTTGAATATAAGAATTATCTGTGATGTTAAGTATGCATTTGAACAGCTATTAAAACTATGTGGAAGTGTGTATAGCTCAGTCATTGAGCTCATGCTTTGCGTGTCTGAGGTCCCAGATTCAATCCCCAGTACCTTCTAAAACAAAACAAACAAACAAGCAAATGTACTCTTTCATATTTCTCACAAATGCATTTCCCAAAGCAAAAGAAAAAATTTAATGGACTAGTCTTTAAACCATGTTTTACCATGTGTGAACTTTGACATCAAAGATACTTGTGCTGGTGTCAACAAACCCATGTCCAGAAGAATGGTGAAAATAGTTATCAGTGTTTCTAACATACAAATGTTAGATCAAATATCAGGATATTTTCATTTTTTGTTCACATATTTAACCAAACCACTTCCTCTCATATCACCAAATTTTTTTTCTAGTCAAAAAGAGAGAGGGCTCAATATCATATTTACTTTATTTGCTCTTAGGTACCTATATATCTTAAAAGTTTAGAATATATCCCCAGTTTTTGCCTCTATGGGTTGAACAGTTATTGCTGAGTAATTATGGGATAAATAACTACAGTTTTTGCTTTCACTTAACCTTTGCCATATTGGGAAAATGATTAGTTAAATCTAGAAGATAGATTTTTTTTAAAAAGGAATTACCAGGGATTGAACCCAGAGCCTCATCCATGCAAAGCACATGCTCAACCACTGAGCTATACCCACTCTACTGGGAGATACTTTCACAGATGTTTTTGATGAACCATTTATGATTTTCTGGCCAGTTGAGCTATTCTTAAGTGGTATCTTAATTTGGGGGGGGGGGATGTAGATTCACAGGTATAGAACTAACTAAAGTGGAAAGGCGCATTTGTGGATCATCACAATCTATTCTTTCTGTTAAACATATAAGTAAAGCTTCAAATTACACTATCATTAAACCTACAGCAGCACATCCATAAACCCTCCATGAATAAATTTTGCTTCTTAGCTATTTTTGTATTTTGTTTGAAAGATGCTAAAAAATCACATAAAACACATATATTCATAATTGAATGATCCTAGTAAAAGCAACTAATAAGCCTGTTATAGCTAAAACTATACCGCAAATACCTCTTCACACACTCACCTCATACCATTACTACAACATATATATTTATCTGTTTATTTTTTCCCATTCCCTAAACAAAAGGACCAGCCCATCAAAAAGTAAAATCCTAGGTAGATATAAACAAAACAGTAAGGGAATATATAAAATCTAGAGTTAGATTCAGCATTGCCCGAGATGATCAGTAATTAAAAGAAAACACCTATTTAGGTTTCATGAAATACTTAAAAAATACTTTTATTCTAGATATAAAGGGTCAGATTCATTTTCCAGACTATATTGTATGTACTTTTTGAAGTTTTGCATTTATGAAACAAAATAATCATTTACTATGTGCACAATTTCCTGAGAGCATTTCAATAAACATTTAGGTTTTAATTTTTGTTTAAAAAAAACTTCACCAGAATTTACTTTTTAGCTAAAGTTACAATTTTCCAACAGGGTATATGCACATGCAAATGCACAACATTATAGTTATTGGCAGAACGCTTTTTCACCAAAGACCTATTTTTAGAAGAGTTCTGTACCAAACTACACTGTTTCATTTTTTAAAGGAATGAGCAATATTTCATTTTAAAATGTTTTTTAAAATATGTTCAGGCTTTCTTGGGAATTATCCAACTGTTTTGCTGAACTCTTTTTTTTTTTTTTTTTTTTTTTTGCTTCAAGGTTACAGAAGTACAAAGAGTAGATTCAATTTGTTACATAAAGGATGTACTTAAAGAAGACTGACGTTACTTCTAGCTAGCAAGTTCTTTGCCATTCTGGTAACAATTTATCACAATTTGACAAGATATACTTTTAAAATTTGGGGTTAAGGAGGGAAATAGAAATAGCTCTGAGTAGAAAGGAAAGGTCCACATAGAATTATACCTCACTATTTTACCTCACTACCATATTATAAATAAACACAACTAGAGTACAGTATAAAAACTTCTCCAAATATTCACATATTTGTATTTGTAAGGCTTGGTTAGTAGTTTTCATGACAAAATGCTTACTTTCCTTTCTCCTCTTAAAAAAAAAATAAAAAATTCATGAACTTAATCATAGTCATTGTATAGTTTATAATTTGAAGTTTGGATTACATGTGATTAGAGAAGTATAGGCAATTCTCATTTCTAAACTTCATAGATTATCAGTAGGTAGTTTACTCTCTTTGGTAATTATTTTAAAATCTGGACTGGCCTCTGCTTTCTATCCAAATACTTTCTGAGGTTTCTCTCCTCCAAGGACCTCTCTAAACTTTCCAACAGTGTTTATAAACTAGTAACTAATTTTAAAGATAGGCAGACCTATTCCAAGACAGGAGTATACCATTAGGGTTTTTGAAGGTGAATGTGTGTCATTTTGGTAATCTGCTATTTTGAATTCTGACATCACTAGGCAGCCTCCTGCCAGTTTGTTTACCTCAAACCTTTTTAGAAACAAGATAGTCTATGATTAAGGACCAGTACTGTGCTGTGTTTTAGCACTTAAAATATTTCACCAAAGTGCACATTGATTTTAAGTTTCTTTATTAATAAAACAGGGGGAACCATTGTATTTTGAAAATATAGACAACATTAGATATTATTATTATTCTATCTCTAGGCAAAATCAGTGACTTCCAGGAAGCTTGGATCAATTATTCCTTTTAGAGAGTCCACTTTTGGGAAACCCAAACTCCATTATTTACTTCCACATATGCTAACATCACATTCAATAGTTGACCTGAGAATTATCCACATGTAATATCAACAACGATCATTCTTTCATTAGACAAATATGTGTTGATCTCCTAGTACATATCAGGACTACTTAAGTACTAGGCATGCAAAGATGAGCAAAGCAATCCTCCCCCTCAAGGACGTCAAAAGCTAGGAAGGGAAATGGAGTCACAGACAAATCATTAGAATTCAATGTGGAATATGCAAAGACTCATTGTGCACAGGGTATCATGGGAACTCAAAGAGAGATACTTCACTCAGCTTGCATTGGGGGCATTCAGAGAAGGTCTTCTGAGAGGGGATACCTGATCTGAGCCAACCAAAGTGGGAGGAAGGGACAAGTGTGGGAAGCAGGGTCAGCATCAAGAGCTTATAAGCCAGTGATGACAAGTCCACATAAATGAGAATAAAGATGACTGAAAGAGCATGATGCATTCTGAGGAACTGCAAGCAGTTTGGTATTGTTGGCATATAAAGTGAAAAACAAGGAGTAGCAAGAGAAGAAGCTGGAAAGGTGATCAGGGTTAACACGTGGGGACTTTGGGCTTATTCCTCAAGCAATAGGGAGCCATCAAAAGTTTTAAGCTAGGAAGTCACATGGTCAGAGTTGCATTTCAGTACGGAATTAAAGGCTGGACTCTGGGAGAAGAGTTGGGAGACTACTAGTCCAGGTGACAAGTGAACTAGATGGTGGTAGCATAGCAAGGGGAGATGGTTGCAATAAATTATTAGCATTGCCTGCTCAAAAAGTGATGAGTGATTGGATCTGAAGGTTGAAGGAGCAGGAGAAATCAAGGGCAACTTCTAATTCTCTAGCTCAAGACACTAGACAGACAGAAAGAAAATAAAGCACATCAGTGTGCAGATGTTTCACAGGATTGGTCAAAATGAGAAAAATAGTAATATATTAAATCCTTCCGTAAGCAGAAAAAACAAATGTCAGGAAAATCACAGCTTTTGACAGAAAGTCCAGACCTTTGCCATTAAACTTTCCACCATTTTCCAACCTTTTCTATGTATATAGACTTACTAAATCAAAGAGAAGTTAGGTCAGGAATGATATTTGCTGTGTATTTTCTGGGTGTCACAGCCATTGTCCCAAGGTTTTGTGGTTCCAATAGTTGAGCTGGATAAGAAATAAACAGCCCATGCCCAAGTTTTCCAAAAAAGCAGCTCAATCTGTACTGCAAACTCTTTTGTTGCCAATGCCTATTCGTTCTTAAGAAGCCCTGCATTGATTCTGCTTCTAAATGGTTTCCCCTTTTTTGCAAAGCATCATTATACCCCATGGAAAAGAATGTGAGCTCAGAGGCGTCTTTGTCCAAAAAAACTTTGAAGGCAAATTCCTTGAACTTCTTGAGACATTCAGCAGACAGCAGCTCCTTTCCTCATGGCTGCATGCATTTAACTCTGGCAGGAACCTTTGACATATTTTTCCATAGTTCTGTTGATTGTGACTTCCTAAGGACATTTGCATGTAGAAAATCTAACTAGAAAAGAAAGTATTGCTAAACTTTAAATATGCTTGACTCCATTTGATTCACACTGTTGATGACTTTCTCAAGGCAGCTATGGGTCTACCTTGCTAATGAAACAAATGTATTCTTGAAATGACGCTAAAAGTTGAAATTTTTGTGAATTGAATCATACTACAAGAGATGGTTGGTCAAAGGAATTTGTCATGCCCTTTATATATTTTTTATTTTTTAAAAAAGATTTATTTATTTATCTCCCCCCGCTCCTTCATTGTTTGCACTTGCTGTCTGCTCGTGTGCTCATGTTCTTTTTAGGAGGCACCAGGAACTTAACTGGGGGACTCCCATGTGGGAGGGAGGTGCCTAATCGCTTGAGCCGCCTCTGATCCCTGTCATGCCCTTTTTAAAAGTGAAAAGTCTATTTTATAGGGCAGTCTCCTAACACCTATTTACTATTCCTACATACTGATATAGCAGAACAGCTCCTTCTCCAGACCCTCATCTAAGCTCTCGCTATTTCTCCATCTCTATTACTGTTATGGTCTCCTAACCAGCCCCCCCAAGTTCCACCCAGGTTCTCAACACAGCAGCGGTAGTGATCCTTTTAAAAATCTAAATACAATCTAAAACTTAATAGAGAAGTTCCGTATTCAGAACACCCAAACAGCTCCCCATTTCACTTCAGAGAAAAATCTCAAGTCCCTACAATCGCAGTCACGTTCATCAATTCCCCAGACACGCCCCTACCTCAGGGTTTCTGTGCTGACTATTCCCTCCCTCTGGAAAATGCTTGCCCAAATATCCATCCAGTCTTTCTCTTATTTCCTTCAAGAGTTCACTCAGGTCTCACCTCGGTGGAACCTGCTGTGGTCACTCTATTTTAACTTGCAGCCCCCACCCTGTCCTGCAGTGATTGCTTCTTACCCTGCTCTATTATTTGCATTTATCACCTTCTGACACTCTCTATATTTTGCTTATTTATTAGGCTTTTGTCCCCAGCAATAGAGTGTAAGCTTAACGAAGGCAGAAACGATTTCTGTTTTGTTTGCTACTCTATCGCCAGTGTCTGGGCTGGTGCCAGGCACAGAGTAAGGCATAAATATTTGTTGAATAAATGAGTGAGTAAAATGGAGGAGTGAATTGGCTGTTTTTCACATGCAATCTAGGGAGCAGGTGTAGCTCAGTGGTTCGAGCACCTGCTTCCCATATACGAAGTCCTGGGTTCAATCCCCAGTACCTCCAAAAAAGAGAAAAAACAAAAAACAAAAAGAAGGCAACCCACATGCAATCTAAACAGAGTCTAATTTAAACCTATGGGAAGGGTGAAGTCTATTGATGTATGTGTTTGAAAAACAAAACAAAACCAAGCGTTTGTAAATCTCCAACAAGGACATTCTTTGCTATAATATCCTGAACTCAGGGAAGCACTGGAGTTAGTGCTGGCATTTAACCAGAGCTTTGGACCTTTCTCAGTTTTCTTCTCAGTAAGATGTGTCTAATGATACCTGCTGCTATTGTAAGGATTGGAGATGGTGAATATCAAGTACCTGAACCCACCTCTGATGACCACTACTGAATGGAAAAATCATAAGCTTTATAACAGTCTTTGGAGCCACCCTGGAGAGTGCCTCAGCTGCCCCAATGACTTAGGACTTCTAAAAAGGCAAAAAAGCAACCAAAAAAGCCAGTTTCCTGCTGGAGACATTCTGCCCGCCACACCCCATAGATGGCTCATTTTGATGTTGGGTCGATGCTCAGCATCAAAAATGTGCACCTGCACCGCTGCTACAAACAAAATAAGCAAAGAAAAAGATTCTCTGCGCTTGCCCAGGATAAAGCTAACAGACCCTTCTGCTGTTATTATACTGCTAGCATTCTGCCTTTGTACAGGGTTTTTCATGTTTTAGAGTCTTGCACATTTATAATTGCCTCACAATAGATAGGGCAGCTGCCATCACTCTTAGTAGCAAGTTTCAAATGACTTCCCTGTGGGTACAAGGTGTCCTGCACTCCATGTAAGTATTCCTTTTGCCATTTGTAACCTTCCTTTATATATGCAACAAATATTTTTGGCTTCTTATATGCCAAGCATTGTTTGAGGCACTGGTAGTATAGCAAGGTCTCTGTCATGGTAGAGTATACATTCCAGTAGAGGGGAAAGGCAGTAAATAGCAAGTGAATATGTAACATAGCAGGTCGAGATTCCGGCTACAGAGAAAAATGAAGAAGGGTGAGGGGCATTGGATATTCTGGTGGAGGCTGCTATTTTATTGTATTGGCAAATAGATAGGGCCTCGCTGAGAAGGTGGCATTTGAGCAGAGACCTGCAGTAAGTTTTGCAGAGATCTGGAGGAGTGCAAAGGCCCTGAGGCAGGAACAGGATTGGATATTTGAGGCATGACACGGAGGCCAGAGTGGCTGGAGTTCAGTGAGCAGGAGGGAGAGAAAGCCAGAGGATCAGGTCCTGCTGGACATTTTAGGCTATCATAGGACTTTGATTTTTCACTCTGAGTGAGACTAGAAGCATGGAGGGTTTTGAGGAGAGAAGTGGCATGGTCTGACTTACCTTTTAACAGAATCATTCGGGCTGCCAGTTTGACTAGATGTAGGCAGGTAAGGGCAGAGCCAGGGAGACCAGATTTTGCAGTAGCTACTGCTGAGAGATGTCAGTAGCTTAGATTAGGGTTATATCAGCAGAGATGTTGATAAGTGGTTCTATTTTAGATGTATTTTGCAGGTAGAACTGGAAGAATTTGCTGAAAGATTGGATGCAGGGCTTGTGAGAAATAGAGAGGAAGATGGACTCCAAGTTTTTTGGCTCGAGCCGCTGGAAGAAAAGGGTTTCCCTGAACCAATGTGGGAGAGATTGCAGGTAGAACAGGGCTTTGCTGATTTTGTCTGGTTGGTTGGTTGAAGGGTGTAGGTGACAGCAGAAATTCTATTTGAGCATGTGACATTAATTAGACATCCAAGTGGTTATATCTGATAAGCGTGTTGTTAGGAGTCTTGGTGAAATCCAAGGTTTGGTCTGGGTTAGAGACCTGTATTTCAGATACCTCACTATAAGAGTGTTATTTCAACCCATGAAAGCTGATGAAATCATTTTGAAAGCGGATATAGACACCCGTTAAATACATGTCCCAGAGATTTAAATCTTTGTTCTGTTCATATGTGGGTTGAGCCCTGAATCTCAGCAGAGCTGCAGCCAACACCTACCCTCCAACTCATTGGACTCATCCAGGACAACTAACAAAAGAATGTTGATGGACAATGCCCATCCCAAAAAACAGAGAGTATCTGCATCTGCAGGCAAAATAGTTCCATCCATCTGCCCCATGGGATCTAAGCCCCCCTCTCAATTGGAAGCAGAATGGGCATCACTATCCCAGAATCCTCAAGATTGAGGAATGAACAAACATAAGGTGGGAATGCAACTGTGGACTGAAAAAGACTTATTATTATTCTAGCAATGGAAGAACTTGTAACATTGATATAAAGACAGTGGTCACCAGAGGTACTGAGGGGAGGGAGAGGGAAGAACAGGTGTAACAAGGGGCATTTGGGGGACATTGGAATTATTCTGCATGGCATTGCAATGACGGATACAAGTCATTATGCATTTTGTCAAAATTATAAACTTGTGCGGTACAAAGTGTAAACCATAATGTAAACTATAGACCATGGTTAGTAGCAATGCTTCACTACGTGTTCATCAATTGTAACAATCGTACCACACTAAGGAAAGATGTTGCTAATAGGGTAACGTGTGGGAGGGGGAGTGGTGGGGTATGTGGGAATCCCATATGTTTTCAATGTAACATTTATCATTTAAGTAATCTAAAGCTTCTTTAAAAAGAAAAAAAATTATTAAAAAAAAAAAGTGGGGATAAATAAAGGAGGTGGCGCAAGGTCTGACTCCTGTAGCACATCAACATTTCCTGGTTAGGGAATGTTAGGGAGTGTCGAGGAATCAACAAAGGAGGTGGACCAGCGAGGACAGGAGAATCAAGAGTGATGGTGATCAGGAACCAGGGAGGAGGCCAGGTTACCTCTGCCACATGGAGCTGCTAGGTGAAATGTCATGAGGACCCAGACTCGGCCATCGGTTCTAGCAATGTGCAGCAACTTCAGTGGACTCACAGGCTATTTTTCCCTCTTGCCAGTTTAAAAAATAATATTAAAAACAGTAATAATGGAAGGAACTTGGAGTTGGTTTATTATTACATTACAGCTCTTAAAATTTTGTTCTAATCATAGAAATATGTGTTCAATATAGAAACTTGGGGGAATGAAAAAGTGAAGAGAAACAGAAAAAAATTGCCCATAATCTCATTATCCATAGACATTTTTTCCTCTGCAGTTTTCCTTATATATTTGGGATCATGTTGCGAATATTTATATGTGGGGTGGTGGATGTGTGCAACCTTCTAGTTTATATATATTTTTATTGTGGTGACATATATGCAACTCAAAATTTCCCATTTTAACCACTTTCAAGTGTATGATACAGTGGTGTTAATTGCATTAACATCATTACCATTACTGAAACTTTCTTTTATCACCCCAAACAGAAACTCTAGTCATTAAACAATAAGTTATTAGCAAAACCTTCCCAGCCCCAGAATATCCCTGTTTTATTTAAGCGTGCTATTATATCATATATTCCCAGGCCATTAAAAGTGCTATGTGAACATCATTTTCCTTGATTGGACTGTACCATATTCTATTTTGTGATATACCATAATTTAATTTTTCTTCTATTGCTGAACACTTAGCTTCCTCAATTTTCACTATTTTAAATAACATTGATAATAACTCCTTAGCTCTCATTATAGGTTAATTCTTAGGAAAGCTAGCCAGAAGTGGTATTCCTAAGCCAAAGGAACATTTTAAAGCACATGCTACATATTGTCAACTTGCTTTTGAGAAAGTTCTCATGAACATACAGGCCCATCAAAAGTAAGTGAGATCCTTTCTGCCACTGAGTTTTATCAATTTCATTAAAATATTTCTCTGATTATTAAAGGAATGTTTTTAATTAAGAAAATTTGAAAAATCAAAAATCACTGCTTTGGTGATATGTTTAAGCTTTATTTTTTTGCAAATTGGAATCATGCTGCACATATATCATTTATATGATGTATATCTACACATATGTACTTGCTTTCTTTGACCTTCCTTCATGAAGCATTTTTTGTCACTAAATATAGTTCCCAAACATAGCTATTAATGACTTATAATATATTTCATTTCATGGATGTGTTATAATTTATTTTCTCTTCTCTGTTGGGCATCTGCATCAATTTTTGGTATCATAAATAATGCTTGTAATATAAATATTTTTATGCATCTCTTGATTCTCCAATATATGCTCCTAGAAATGGAATTTCAAGGTCAGAAGTTAGTATACATTCCAAAAGACCCTCCAGAAAGACTATACCAATATTTGCTCCGACCATCATTGTAAAAAAGGAATGCCTGTTTCATTGTGGCTTCACCAACACTGTGTATTAACATTTTTCATTTTTTTGACAGTAGTATAAATTGTTTATCAGTGATGTTTACACTTTTTCATGAGTTTATTTTGCCTTTGTATATCTTTTGAACACTTTTGGTCCATTTATCTGTTGGAGTCTTACATTTCTCTTACTTGATCAAGTTACTCATTATTAAGGCTATTGATGTTTTGTCATATTTGGGGTAAATATTTTCCCCAGCTGTTTGCATTTTAGTTTTATTAAAGGCGTTATATGATCTATAAAGTTTTAACATTTTATGTAGTCAGATTTATCAGTATTTTCCTTTACTTTTAAATTCAGAAAATTCTTTGGTACCTGAAAGTAATATACATCTATATATTTATATAATTTATAATAACTTAAGATTTCTAACTTTTAAAATTTCCTTATTGTAAAGTTATTTATGTTTATGTGTAGTTTAAGGCAAGGCCTTGAACTGGCTTTTTTTTCCCCCAGAAATAATCCGATCTACTCACCTGGATGAGGAATATCTATATATTCCAAAATCAGCCTCTCATCAAACACTTCTAGAACAAGATAAAATAAATAGAAAGCAACCTGTTTGGCAGAGCAGGTGTAGCTCAGTGGTTGAGCACCTGCTTTACACATACGAGGTCCTGGGTTCAAACCCCGGTACCTCCTTAAAAAAAAAAATAAAAGAAAGAAAAAACAAACCTGTTTGGACAGTTCTGTTAGTTTTCCTTTATCTCAAAATCTTCTTCCATGTAACTTCTGTATCAGTCAGGAGAGGACAGGCCACGCTGCAGTAACAAACAACCTGAATCTCTTGTATGCCTTGTCCAGAAGCGACATTCATCACTTCCACCCATAATGCACCGACTGGAGCTAGGCCCATGGCCCTGTCTAACTCCAGTGAAATGATTAAGGAACACCTTCCTTCCATTTGTTCTAGTGCTGGCCTCAAGAACACAGAGAAAGCCTTTCCCACACAGCCTTTCAAACACCGTATTTGAAAACAGCAATCAAATTACACGCCTCTACAAATACTGATCCCCACACAGATACACCCTGTCCCCAGTGGAGTCTTCTCCTTTTCAGGGAAAATAAACTCCTGGTCATGTGGTCATTCTTTCTATGACATATTTTCTCATTCCCTTGCCATCCTGGTGACCCTTTTCTGGATTGTCCCTTATTTTTACCCCAAATGTCTGTGATTAAAATAGAGATATTTATCATATTAATTTTTCATTTACTTACTTTTGGTCTCTTTTTCTTGAAGGCAGAGCCCTTGTCTTCTGCTTGATGTCCCGTACACACTACAACTTCCTATCCCACTAGCACGCTTAGCTAGTAACTGCTAGCTATTGTTCAACAATGGTTTCTTCTGACTCAGGACCATGATTCTAACCAATGCAAGAAGCAATTCCTAGAGCCAGAACCAATAATCAATTCATTTATATGCTATAACTGTTTTATGATCTCATTGGCTCAAGCTGTAAAATCACATCCAGTGGTTGTACTTCAGCTTTTCAATGCTTCGGGCTGCTATGCTTCTTCCCATGGGATGGGAAGGGGGCCATAAAAAAGTAGACAGCCTAGGAAAACAATATCATTAAGCAGATAATGGTTGTATAATCTTCAAGTCACCACTGATTTAGAATGGGGATGAGGACGGGGCTTTTAAAGCACTGTTCTCCAACTCCTCATATATATATATTTATATAGGAAAATATGCCTGGATCAACCTTGTATTCTTTGACTAAAAAAAGCTTTCCTTCTTTCCCACCCTCCCGCAGGATGCTACATTGTCCCCCACAGAGCCAGATGATGACAGTGAGCCCTGAAGGGGTCTTTAGAGGCTCAGACTTCTTTAACAATGTTTCTGCCAAGAAAATTAGCCCTGGTGACATTTGAGAATGTTTACAGGGCAAAATAAAGTTGACTGTATTACCCAGTTATGCCTTATTTATGTTCTCACACTACAAAGAAATACTATGGTAGGTGCTGGGTTAAAAATTCAAGTGATAACTAGTCATTTCATGTATATTAAATCCTGGTTTGGATCCAAACACAAAGTTTGCTCTAACATTTCACGCAGATTCCAGCTTTTATGGAACAGTTAAGTATATTAAAGCTGAAGCTTAAATTTACCCTTTACCCTTCCTCATACTTTCCAAATACACATTCACCTCACCATCTGACTTCCTTTATTGTTGGGACTGACTGCTAGTAGTCTATTTTTCAAAAGAGCAAGAATATCATTCAGCCTTTCTTAAAACCAGTAAAGTCAGACCCATGTCAAACTGCCACTCATCCAATGCATGCCAAGCACATCTTAAAAACCTGGCGATTCTATGTGCTACCCTAAAGGTATTTTCAAACATTATTTCCAAAACACTCTTTTTGTTCCGAGTAATGTGAGTAGGCCTAGCAATTAACTAATTTCCAGCCAACACTGAAATATCAAAGGTTAGTCCCCAGAGACTGCATTGTGTAAAAGAATGGGGGCTCTTGTTTTAAAACCCAGCTCATTTGATTTTCACAATTTCAGAACTGGAAGATGGCCAAAATCTTATTAACCTCCTTTTCGATCTTTCCTAAGAATTCT
>JAQZBX010079624.1:0-13954 GCA_029593785.1 Cabassous unicinctus | reverse complement strand
AAAAAAAATAAAATAAAATAAAGACTATTGAACAATTAGGATGGTGTTAATAGTAATATAGATTAACTTGTGAGGTTCTAGCTCATCTAATTTGATAGGATCTTCCTTCTGTATGTAGAATTAAGCAACTCCTCCAGCTACAACAATTTTTATTCACTATTTCTCAGATGGACGTTGTCATTAGCTCCCTTAATGTATGGGAAAGATGGTAAATATTATGAAGTATTTTTATAATCACTCATTTTACACATTGCTGAAGACAGTAAAAATAACATTTTGTTTCGCTCACAAATATCTGAGAAATAACACTTTAAATTTTAATGTATAAAAATTTCTTAATTTAAATAGTAAACATGACTCTGAGAAATAAAGATAGGAAACTATAGCTTATATTCTGCCAAACCTTTGTGAAAAAAAATTACACTGTAACATTATGGTCACACACTTAGATTATAAATAATTTTACTGCCAAGTTATCCATGTGAAAATTTAATTAATAAAAATTATACGTTGCAATAAAAATGATCTCTATAATGGCAAAATTTAGGCTTTTACAGCCTTCTCTGTTCGATATGATGTCATCTTTGCCAGAATGATTTGAAAAAGGCCTTCAGTCTTAGAACTAATTTCTTTATAGGAATTCCATTTCTTAGGTCGCAGTAAAGACAGTGGAACCTCATTAATTCTCACTTTGCTAATCTATAAACCCCATAATTTCCACAAAAATCCCTGAGCAATATCATTTCACTTCACAGGAAACATTTTATAGCCAGGAGTTGTAGGCAAATCTCAAATCGCTAAGAATTCATTACTTTTGCCAAATATACTACAGGCCATTCACTAGCTGACTATCATAAAGTATTATGACTAGACTACATTTAGCTAAATAAACTAGTAAAGTAAATATCATGATTCCAAATTCAGATGTTAAAAAAATCATGTTGTGCATATATTCATATATTTCATACATAAAACATAACTTATGTGGTAGAATGTTACAATAATGGCCCCTAATGAATTATACTTCTCTGTATTCATGTCCTTTTGCTACTTCTTCGATTGAGAGGTAGAGTGTAATTTTCCATCCTTTTGAATTTAGGCTGACTTTGTGAGTTGACTCAATCAATAGACTATGGCATCAGTGGCACTGGGTGACCTCTGAGGTAGGTTCTCAGAGGGCTCTCTGGTCAACCTGGGCCTACCATGTGAAGAGGCCCAGCATGGAAGACCTGGAGCGAAAGGCCCAGGTGAGCCTAGCTCCCAGCCAACCTTCCAGCTGAATTAAGCCCAGGTGAGGCCAGCAGACTAGCCCAGCCATTCCATGGGATTGTGAGAAGTGATCAATTGTGGTTGTTTTGAACCACTAAGTTTTGGGGTATTTTGTTGTGTGTTAATAAGTAACTGATATAGAAATTGATATTTGGAAGTGTTTTTTTGGTAGCAAAAACCTAAAACACGTGGCACTGACTTTGGGACTGGGTTGTGAGTGGAGGCTGAAAGGGCAGCAGAATTTGTTAGCACAGGCTGGAAGAAAGGCTGAAAAAGGTGACCCATGTTATGCAATGGACAAAAGTGATGCCCACAGTAACTTGGAAGATAGAAAATGTACCTAATGAACTTGTGGACTTGGCTAAGGACATTGCCAGGCAAAATGTATGTTGAAAGTGCCCATTGGCTTTTTTTTTTTTTTTTTAAACCTGGAAAGAGAGAAATGAACCAAGGAATGAAATGATTGGTTTGTAGGCAGAATTTAGAGGGAATGTAGAAAAGCCTGGATTTTTGGGGTTAGAAAAGAACACTGTTTCACATTTCCTTTCTCTCCAGTTAGCAAAAGATTCTCCAAACTAGAGATGGCCTCAAGGTAAACACTAAATCAAGGATGTAGCTGTACAACTTTTGTCAAGACTTCAGAAAAATTTAAGGAGGTGTCTAGCAGATCTTCTCAGTAAGATAAAATGGTTTTTAAGAATCTTAAGGACATTGTTTCATTGCAGCTTGACATGTCCTATGTAGAGAGAGGTACATCTTAAAAGGAATTATGGATGTAGCTTTTGGGCATGGAAAGATTGATTCACAGAAAACCCAGAGTTTTTCTGTGAGTATTGTTTGTACAAGAGCACTGTCAGCTTGTACTAAAAGGGAGAGAGAATTCAAAATGAAAAAACAGCCTTGGGCCCCACAACTTTCTATGGTTAGAAAGAAGTCCAAGAAAGCTTTTCAGCTGCAAACACGGGCCATTTCTTATGGAAAGGGAAAGGTGTCTCAGAAGATACACTCCTGAGTTTGGAGCAGAGCCAAGAGCTGAGGAGAACAATAATTGAAGAAACCACTCCTAGGAAGCAGAACTGGTCCCCAACCAGGAACATTCCCTGTTCCCAGGAAGGGAGGTCTACAAGTTGTGCTCAGCTGGATTTCAGAATTACTATGGACCAGTGACCATGCTGCACCTCCCATTTCTCCCTGTTTTGAATGGAGTATCTACTGCAGTTATTTTGTCCTTGTTTTTCCATTGTATATTGGTTGTGTGTGTGAGAAAGATCATTGTCTTTTTAGTTCACTGACGTCTAGATTAAGAAGAGCCACTTTGAAGGGGCACTTAAGAAGCATCATGTGTATGTGGACTTGATGATCTGCATGAGATCATGGACTCTCAGCTTGATGCAGGGATTGGATGTGACTTTGGGGATTTGCATATGAAAGAGATGTGAATCATTGGGGCCAAAGGGAAGACTTTGCCAATGCGAAGTACCAGAAGTGGATTGGCTTTTATAATGGGAAATTTATTAGGGGTCAAAGCTTACAATTCCCAGGCCATGAAATGTTCAAATCAAGGCATCAGCAGAGATGCTTCCTCAGGGTCTGGCCATGTGGCAAAGCAAGATGGCCACTGATCTCTGCTGGAGTCTCTGCCTTCCCCTCCAGAATCTACTGTCTTCTGGAGCTCAGCTGTGGGCAACCAAGCATAGGGCCTGTCTTTTTCCATGCCTCCTCTTTCAGTATTGGCTGCTCTGCTTTCTTCTCGAGTTCAGCTGTGAGATATCAGGTATATGGCTTGCCTCTTCAGCCTTGAGCTACTCTGTGGGCCCAGCCTCTTGGGGACCTCTTTCTGTGTCTCTATGCTCTCCTGTTTCCAGATTCTGGGACCTCTCTCAGCCCTCAGGGCTTCTCTGTTTTCCTATAGTCTTCTCTCTCACATGGCGAGATCAATATGGTGGCTTCCTTTCTCTGTGTGTGTCTTTCTCTCTGTCTCCATTTATATCAGCTCCAGTAAGAGGGTGGAGACTCAACCTGAATCACACCCCATTGATGTAGTCCAGTCAAAAGGGTCTCACACCCACAGGAATGGATTAGTTAAAAAACATAATCTTTCTCTTTTAAGGATTCATAAAAGAATTGCAAACTGTCATGATGTGGTACAAAAATGGCCCCCAGTGAATCACTCCTTCTTGTGTTCAGGCCTCTTTGCAACGTGACTTCGCTGCTCCTCCCATCAGTAAGTGGCATCTCTTTTCTCGCTCCTCAAATGTGGGCTGGCCTTAAGCATTGCTCTGACCCACGGAACACAGAAGAAGTGGCATGGTATGGTTTCTGAGGCTAGGCCTTAAGAGACATCGGAGCTTCTGCTCTGCTCCTGGACTTCTGAAATCACCATGCTGTGACAAGGCCCAGAATGAAAGACCAGGTAGAGAAGAGGCCCAGCTACCCCAGCATCTCAGCCAAACACAGACCCCAGCGGGTCCCCTCGTGAAGGTGGCTGCATGGGTCAGCTCCAGTACGGGCAGCAGCAGAACTGCCTGGCCACCTACAGAGTCAATCACGATAAATAATACGCTGCTGTTGTTTTAACCACTGAGTTTTGGAGTGGTTTGTTGTACAGCAATAGATGACTAATTCAAATTAGAATTTAATGTTGACTGATGTGATTCAAAGATATACTTAATGATTTTTGCCTGCTTGTAGTAACACAGCTCCTCAGTGTGCACAGGTGACAGTGTGAGCCACTTGGCTGGTGAAAGGTGAGTTAAGACTGGGACGCCTGACGAAGAAAGGACAGAAGCAGCAGCAGGAGCTGCCAGGCAATTTCAGCTGCTGCAGAGCTGCTGCTTTAATCTCAGCGACCTCTTGGCATTATCAAGTTAAGCAAAGGCTTTAGAGTTAAATCTAAGATCAAATTCCAGCTCTGGGACTTACTATCTTTTTGACTCTTAACAAATAACTTAATTGTTCTACACTTCAGTTTTCTCATCTGTGAATGAGGGTTGTAATTCCTATGTGGCGCAGTCGTTATGAGAATTAAATCAGAGAGTGCATGTAAATCTCCAATAAATGGCAACTGTGGTAGGCCTGGCTCTCTTTTCTGAAGCTGGACATTTCATTTGGGCAGAGGTATGGGGTTGGAGGCTCAACCCTGCTCTCTACTCAAACACTTTTCCATCATGCTCTGCTCTACTGTTTCCTGGTACTCTCACTATTTCCTGGGTTATTGAAGGTGGGGGGTGGAGGCCTGTCCTTCCCACAGCAGGGGCGGCTCCTCAAGCCACTCATTTTAGTGCCAACCGCTGTTAAACCACAGCCACGATCTGACCATACAGCTATGAAGTATGAACTCCCTCCCCTTTGACCAAAAGCTTCCGGTTAACCACGAATATCAGCAGCAGAGCAACACATAGTGACAAGGCAGCAGCAAACCACAGGACAATCTACGGGGCACGGAAAAGATTCTTGATTTCACCTTGGTATTTAAGCCACATTCTGAGTCTCAGAAAACCACCACTGATGGGCATACCATCGTTGAATGCAAAAGCCCATGTTTTAGTTCGCCAAAAGACTGCTGGTGCAAAGTACCAGAAATCTATTGGTTTTTATGATGGGGATTTTTTGGGGTAAAAGCTTACAGTTCCAAGGCTATGAAATGTCTAGACTGAGGCATCAGCAGAGATACTTTCTCACCAAAGTCAGCCACTGTTGATCCTGGCGTGTTGCCATGTGGCGAAGCAAGATGGCCGCCGAGCTCTGCCAGGTCTCTGCCTTCCCCTCCAGAATCTACCATCTCTCGGAGCTCAGCTGTGAGCAACCAGGCACAGGGCTTGTGTCTTTCTCGGCTTCGGCTCTTTGAACCTCTCAGGGGCTTCTGTTTTCCTGCAGTCCTCTCCCTCACATGGCAGAATCAAACATGGCAGCGCCTCTTCCTGTGTCTGCCTGTTGCTCTGTGTCTCCCCCTTTAAATCAGACCCAGCAAGAGGGCGGAGACTCAACGTGAATCACACCCCACTGGCATTACCCAGTCAAATGGCTCTCACACCCACAGGAATGGATTCGTTTAAAACAATCTTTTGCTTTTGGGGATTCACAGAATTCAAACTGCCACAGGTCACAAAGGTGTAAATCACTCTACAGTACAGTCCAACATTCTTGTCAGTAACATTCTCAATTTTTTCCCCTACTACTTGACAATATTATGGTTTCTTCCTAAAGGGGATGAAACGATGGGCCCCTGCCTCCTTCCCTGCTTGGCCATTATTTGGGGTGCCGTTAGAAGCCTCTGGCAGGCTGCAGACACATAAACCTTTTCTTTTTGAAGGCTACACTGGCCTTACTCAGTTTCCACTCATCTTTGGTGGGCTCCAGTCAGGGAGGGAGCTGAGGCAGACCCGAATATCTCACTGATCTTGGGAATTAGGTTGAGGTTTCAGGGAGATGGTACTTGGAGTCAAATCACGCAGACTTGGCAAAGGTGTCCGTGCCAAGCGCCCCTATTATCTGAATTAAAAAAGCACAGAGCCTGGTTTCAAGCTGTGGACTCATTCCCAAAACTCCTGTTTTCTGGCACCATTTACCTCTGAGGTCATCATCGTTTAAAACATAGCTTTGCCTTCTCCTGTTAACACATAATAATAAAACCCTGTGTAGATCTGGGAAAGCATTGTCAATATGACGGTGTTTTATGCTTGGAAAATGAAAAAATATCTGACTTTCCCCCTGTAACCAAGCTGGGGAGCAAGTAAGTAAGCAGACTTAGTGTTCCTATTAATATTATGTGATTTTTAAGTTAAAATATCTTTCAAGATAAAAATGCATTTAAAATTACTGTCTTATATTTAGCCCTGGTTTTACGTATATTTTGCAATTGTAATTCATGCAAAAGGAGTGTGAGATTTTGCACTTCTCATAGAGGGCATGGGTCAACAGAGGTTGTAGATTTCATCCTTATTACAAATTGCCCACAAATTTAAAGCGATAGCTGATGTCCAAGTCTTCTTTGAGCGAGAAGCCAAGACACAGGCAGGTTCATTACGGAAACGCACAGGATGTTCAAAACCAGCTCTTTGCTCTATGAATTGATTTCCCCAAAGAGCTGAAGGGATTGCTGTGCCCTAGCGCACGGTGCCATTTGGGGTCGTGGGGAGCCACGAAGTTGGCAGTTTCTGGACCTGACATGGCCCTGGGCGTCCGCGTGGTAGACCTGAGGGGCCGCGGAGCTGCGGCTGGAGGTGCAGCTGGTGGCGCTTCTAAGCGGCAGGGCCAGCTCGTTAGACTGCAGGGTGACCTTTGGGGCAGTGTCTGCCACTCCCCACCTTGGGAAGGTCCCAGCCTCTCGGGCCACAGGCTCTTTGCCCATAAAATGAGGGAGTTGGACTGGACGGGTTGAAAGGCCTCTTTCTATTCAAAAGCACTATGATGACACGGAATTATGTCCATTTGACCTACTTCTGGAACAGAAAACCCGGGTGTGTGCGTGCAAGACGAATGGATTGTATTTTTATTTCTGCCTTTCATACTCTGTCCCTCCTATGCGCTTTGCGCTAAGTTCAGAAAAATATCAGCCATATTCCTCCCCCTAAGATGCTTAACATTTAATTGAGGAGGGAGCAGATGTGGCTCAGTGGTTGAGTGCTGGCTTCCCACATACAAGGTCCCGGGTTCAATCCCTGGCCCTGGTACCTAAAAAAAAAAAGAAAAATTTAATTGAGGGAATGGCTGATGTGAAATAATAGCCACACAAGGCCACATGTCATTCTGTGTTGGGCCAGAGTCGCCGAGCAGAATCCAGAGGGCGTGGTGGCCTTCACGTGTTTGCCCAGACTCCTTGCCGACGAGGCCTGCCCTTCTGGCCCTTTCTGTTACTGCCAGCTTGCCCCCTACTGCTTCCCGGAGCACGGCTCATCCCCCTCACCCTGCTATCCTTTCTTTTTGGTCTGTTTTTGTTTACTAATAAAGCCCACGTGCCAAGGACAGTGCCTCACTAAATTAGCAGGCACTTAATGAATATTTGTGGAAGGAATGATGCAACTAGAGAGAGTGCAGTGGAGAGGAGGAGGGACGGACACGTGGCCTGGAAGGCTGGGCATTCTCATTAGCCTTGCAGTGAGGATGTGAGGTGGCCTATAAAAGGCAGGGCTGCCCACACTGTTACGTGATGACCGTCTCTTCTGGGCATTGCTTGGTGTCCAGGGAAATTCCTGAAAGCTTCGTGTTGTCTGTTCCACGGACACACTAAGCCTGGGAGAGGCCGCTGGGATTGTAACTGGATTTTTTTTTTACTTTGGACAGTAAGACTTCACTGAAGGTCCATCAAAAATCCTGTGGCTTCCCTTCACTCCAGAGCCATCCATTGTTAGCCATGGATACCTGCCATCATTCCTACATCCAACAGCAAGAGCTGCTGACAGGCACCTGGGGCAAGGGGGCCTTGCCAGGTAAAACGCGGGCAGTGCTAATGGGATATTTGGGCTCGTCCAGTCTGGTGGTTCTGCATTGTTAGGATCCCCTGGGGAGCTTTTAAAAAATACCAGTGCTTTGGTCCCTTCACCCCCACCCTGGGAAGGGGGGGAGGCACAGGAGTCAGTTTAAAGGCTCCGCAGGTGATTCTAACACGCAGCCAGGGTTGGCGCCACCATCCTATCCAACGCTCTTGTTTTACAGGCTCAGAGAAATCAAGCTCCTCACCTGAGAGCAACGGGCTGTTACTACCTTCAGCGATAAATCCGTGGAGCCACAAAGACCTTCTTGGGGTCGACATTTCCAGGTGGCCTGATTCTGGGGTGAGTTAGATTAATCTAAGCTAGATAATTAAGCCACAGCTACAGAGCCCAAACTGGAGCAGTGGAAAGGCTCTACTGGGCTGGTTGGCAGGCTGGCGACAGAGGCCTCTGGAGGTGTGGGCCACTGGGACCCCATGCCTGGGAGATGAGCAGTCCACGAGGCGGGGCCTTCAGATGGATGTCGGATAAGGGGCTGGTGGTGACAGACACTGTAGGGCCACTAAGGGGACTGCCCGGCTCTGCTGTTCCATGGGGAGCCTTCGTTGCAGAGCCCTGGGTGTCCAGCAGTGTCAGGCTGGGGGGCTGTTCAAAGAGGGCCCTTTTTGGGGCGGGGCCCTTAGCGCTGTATAGAAAAACCAAAGCTTTCGTTCCCCGCTGGTTCTCCAAGTTGTGCCACGAGGAAAGAACGAACAATACAAGCTTTCTACCCAACCTGCTGTTCTCCTGCAGACATGTCAGGAAGAGCGAGCTGTCACTGCCACTTAGGACGAAGTGCCAAAGCCAGCCCCCTTAGCCAGCAGAGACTGTGAAGAAAATACCGACTCCAGGCTGAAGCCTCGGGAGGATCCGGGGGTGCCAGGGGCGGCTAATGGGACTCTTACAGCCCAGCACCCCTCGCTCCTGCTTTTATTGTTCTCTGCTGTTCCGTGGGAGGGGCTGAGTAGGCCCCAAGGAAGGCAGCGGTCCCAAAGGAGAAGTGTGGTCAGAGGTCAGCACTGAGGAGGTTCCAGGCTGCCCAGAGCGGAGGAAATAGATCCAAGAAGTTGTTTCTTGTGTGTGTGTGTGTGGGGAGGGGGGGGCTCATCGATCAAGCTCTTGGGGAGAGGGCACTGGCTGCCTAGGATGTAAACAGAAAAAAAAAAATCAAAAGCCATGCTCAGTGGGCTGGACAGAGGAGAATACGTGTTTCTGCTTGTGGATATAATTGTTGGGGAGAGGAAACCCATCTAAGCATTTGATCTGGCTCAAGGAACATATAAACTACAACTTCATAACTGTTGCATATTCCGTGTGACGTTAAGAAGGACGATCGGGGACAAGCGACTGTCATTTCTTAAGGACATTTCTAGGATACAGCATCCAGGTTCTCACAGAGTTTACAGCCTAGAGGAGAGGTGTATGACACCCAAATGAGCAACAAACCATGCCAGCACACGCTGAGGGTGTGGACAAGTTCAAGGAAGGAAAGTGAAGCAGGTTGGCAGCGGGGGAGATTGTAGTTGGGGTGCCTGGGAAGGCCCCCGGGGGCTATGGCATCTGAGCAGAGACTGGGGAAGCGAGGGGCTCGACCCCGTGGCATCTGGGAAGAGCATTTGAGCCAGAGGGAGGGGCAATAGCAGGGACCCCGGGCCACGGTGTAGAGCATCAGCGATGAATCAACGGAGCGAGGTAGGGTGCAGTGGTCACGGGTCAGGGGTCACCTCTGGCCAGGAGACTCAGGAGGCATCCATGGAGGAGGGGGCATAAAATTGAACCTTGAAGGATCCACTGGTTCCAACAGGCTAGATTCTAAGCAGTCCAAGGGGAGAGCAATGCCCCGATAGTCACCATGCCTTACGCATGGCAGATGTGTGATAATAATATTTATGGTAGAGATGAGGAAGCACGCCAGGCAGAGGGAGAGCTGGGAACGAAGATGGAAGACGTGGGAATGTGTGGGTCACGCTCAGGGAAGGGTAGAGTTCGGCTGGAACATTGGCTATGTAAAAGCAAGATGGTAACAGGTGGGGTGGCAGATAATACAGGGCAAAACTGTTAAGTTCTGAAACCTGTAGGCAAGTGGCAGTCATGGAGGGTTTTGAACAGTGGACCTGCGTATACAGAAACAGAATCTACATTAAGACGAGAAGGCTGCATGGTTGGGGGAGGCGGAATGGAGGTGTGGCTCTCATATTTCCTCCAGACAACTTGATTGTGTTACTAGTCATAGAAAGGTGAGACCTCATGCAAATAAAACTGCTCGGATTATGTGATGTGGGAAGAGAGGAGAAAGGCAGAGTCAAGGATGCCTCATGTTTCACATCTGATTGGGAAGATGGTGGTGTTGACGAGGCAACAGAAGGGACAACAGACACGGAGTAGCCTTCGTACGTGTAGGCCACTTTCAGGTCCAAGGTTCAGAACCTGCACAAACGTTTAGAGCCACCCTCAGCTGCTCAAGCTAAACACTGAATCCAGAATCTCTGCTTGGTGCACTCATATCGACACATCTGGCCCGATCCAAACTATTCCTTCCATCCTGATCCAACCGCCTTAGGATTCATTCCCACAAATCTCAGAAGACTATTGATAGAAGTCCGTGCAGTCTTTCAGTTCTTTTGGTGCGTTTGGCTTCCAAGGGGCCGCACGTTGTGCCTTAGTTCCTGAGGCCCACAGGCCTTAATTCTGGCTATAGGTCTACATCTAACGAGAGATTCTGAGCAGGTCCTGGGGAGAAGCGGTGGCCCCCTGCCAGGCAACCACCTCAGCAGACACAGGAAAGCTAAACCCCTCAGACTAGGAGGCAGGGCTGCTTGTACTGAGGGAAAAAGGCTCCGCAGAACTATCTCAAGATTCAGGATCCCAACCAACACCCCGATTTGAGCATAAGTGGTCCTGTGAGGTTGTGAATTCATTTTGCATTGTGACTCAGCTATCCTTAGGTCTGGACTTTGGGTTTTTTTGTTGTTGTTTTTTCATTTTTTAGTTAAAGAAGTTGTGAGCTTACAAAACAATCATGCATAATAATGTGCAGAATTCCTGTACATCACCTATCCACCAACACCTTACATTGCTACAGATTATGAAAAGCACATAGTCAGACTATTACTGTGAACTGTGGTCCATAGCATACACTTGGTATATTTTTTCCATACCCCCCTATTAGTAACAACATGGATTAGTATGGTACTTTTGTTATAGTTCATGGGAGAACAGGACTTTGGGTTTTGTTTTAAGAAATCTTGACAAGAGCTTCTTTTAGGCTAGGCCTTTCTGGTTCTTTACCGAGAACTTGAACTGGGAATTAGAAGCCCTGAGCTCATCATTTTCTTTTGTTAAGCCACCAACTCCATTATGCTTTTAATTTCACCAATATGGCAGCAACTACTTGGTCACCCAAAGCCTTGTCTTCTAGATACTTGGTTGCAGGTGTTACAGGTGATAGTTTAGTAAATGTTTTGCCACTGGATGCCACAGGCTACCATGTCCCCTTCTTCCACTGGTGACAGGGTCATTAACACCTTTAAATCTTACCAGATCAGAGAACCAGTTCTAGAAAAACCAGTTCCAAGAGAGAGAACTCATCTGTTCCCCTGGAACCATTTCCAGTACCAATACTGCCATCAGCCAGGGTTCCATCAGAGGAGCAGAACCACTGTGTGCGATGTAAATAAGGGATTTATTATAGCAATCAGACCATATATAATTCTGAAGCTGCTAGAGAAGTCTATGGAAGGCTGTGGCCTCTGTGTCTGGTGGAAAACAGGAAGTCGTGAGTCAGCAGGAGCAGAAGGTGGGATGAAAAGTTGGTATGTGGAACAGGGGAAATCGAGGACAAACAGCAACTTGTGAAGACAAACTAGACCCCACAAGGACAAACGTGACCCACATCTTTCTCTCACCCCCTCCAACCTTGGTGACCTGTAGAAGAAGCTGGTGTGCTTTGCCATGGAGCAGCCGTATGTTTGGCCCAGGACCCAGAGAAGCTGCAGGAGATCCCGCAGGGGTTGCTGTGGGCCCAGCTGTAGCTCCCCGTCAACAAGGCCGGCCAGTGAGCTGCCGCGAGACTGGCCCGTGCTGCCCTTCAGAGGGTGGCCCTGCTGCTGCACTCGGACCTTCCAGACATCAGCACATCTCTCACGTGGCCAACCCGAGCCCAGACCACGCAGGTTAGGAAATTCTTGGACTTGCAGTTCAACCAAGCTATGTTGTCCCATTCCAAAGGACCCACGGGAGAGAAGTTTCTTAGAGCGGGAGCCTCGCCATGTGTTTGAGAGTGAGTGGGTGGCGGCCATGACCCGCGTGTTCAGCGGGTGGAGAGAGAGAGCATGAGCTGGAAGGCAGCGTTTTCCAAGCCTGCCCAGTTATTCAGATTCCCATCGCTTGCGATTTACGCAAACAGTAGATCTACTCAACCATTCCCAGGGAAAGTGCCTGGGAATCTATAATATTCACAAGGGCCTCAGGGGATTCTGATGACTGGGAAAGTTTTGAAAACCTCCTTGCAAGGAGGAGCATGGTGAAAAATATGGTTTTAAGATCTGTATTCACTTATTTATTGTGTTTATTAAGATGGAAGGCTTGCACAGGAGTATCAGCAGCAGAGAAGGCGGCTGTGCATAGGGCAGACGATGAGCAAGAGAGAGTTCACGTGCTTGACCAGGTGGGAGGGTTGAGTTTTGGAAAGGAGGAATAATCACAAAACTGGAAAAAATCACAAAAAAAGGGACGATATAGCAAAGTGTTGAGGTGAAGAGGGAAGAAGCGAAGGCAATTCACTTGGTAGGGCCAACCTGAATTCTCAGTAAAGCTGGGAGCAAACAACTCTGAGGGAGGGCAGGAGACGGGACTCCGGCTTGAGGGATGACACTGGAGCTGTCGAGGGCCTGAGGAAGATAGAGCCTTGGGAACTAAGAGTGCTCATGAGAGGAGAGACCCAATCTACGTGGGTTCTCATGGTCCGTGATGGGCTCAAATTGGTTCAGAAATCTTTTAAATGTTAAAAATCTATTAAATTCCCTGGGTGTTGATTGATTAGTAGTTGATTTCATTCCTTAGCCTACATATTTTATTTTTCTGGTAGGGATTTCTTTACCTGTCACTAGCTTCATTTCTTTTCCATCTTCCTTCAGCAATTGCTACATAAGAAAGATTAGAATAGACAGTTGGGGACAGCCTCACTCTACCATCTTGGCAGGGTTGCTGGATTGGACCTAGTTGGGTTGTAGAAGCTTCTAGAGGTATGGCATTTAGAAGCAATAGGGTCGAATGGCTAGGGGTGTGGGTCCTGGACTCAGCCCCAGCTCTGACCCTGGTTGGGTCCCCTTGGGTAAGTTTTTACACCAGGTCTCGGTTTCCTCCTCTGTAAACGGGGGGTGATAGCACCTATGCCAGAGGTGCTGTGAGAAATAAAGGAGGCCATCACGTGATGCCACAAGGGCTCAGTGATGCCGGGCTATGTGAGGACGGCAAAGGAGATACTGCGAAAGAGCTGGGACCGGATCTTTCTTTAAATGCACCCATTTGGGGTCTAGTAAAGAAGTCTCGGGAGATCTGGCGTCACTCACCTGGCCTTCCAATCCGCAGAATTCTTCTGGGCAGGCTGCTCTTTACTAACCTAGGGTCTCCCTGCCCAGCATCTTGCTCTGTCTTGCTTTCTGTCCGGTTGTTTTGCAGCACGCAGGGCAGAGCGTGGAGCCGACTGGCATAGTCCTCCTCCGCCCCCGGGAGTCCCCCAGGGGAGCACCTTTCCTCCTGCCCTCGCCTCCCTGGGCGCCAGGCCCCGCCTGCTCCCACCGCTCCCTGCCCAGGCCTGCGCAAGGTTGAGGCTTTTCCAGAACGGGCACGGGGGAACAGGAATGCGCCCGGGGCCGGCAGCGCCCTCTAGAGGCGGGGAGCTGCCCTGCCTCTCGGCGCTCGGGCCCCGCCCGGGTTCATCAAGGTCCCCTTGGCAGGGAAGCAGAAGGGCGGGGATGGAGCAGGAGGTTGGCGAGATGCATTTTAGTGCTCTTGTTTCCCAAAGCCAAGACTCCGTAGGTGTGCTCCTGGGAAAGGAGAGACGGTAGCTGGGAGGTTCCCGGCTGCAAATGGGTGTGCACGCCACAACTCACCTGCGTGGTGAGTTAATTAGCTTGCACTTAATTTGGGATTAATGGTTTGTCTTAGTGATGAGGTGTGTGGGTGTGTGTGTGTGTGTGTGTGTGTGTGTGTGG
>JAQZBX010079623.1:0-13953 GCA_029593785.1 Cabassous unicinctus | reverse complement strand
AAAAAAAAATATATATATATATATATATAAATAAAAGAGTCAGAGGACATGAGTCCATATAGATTAGTGGACAAAGCATAGGTTTTGATTGCTTATGCTATAATCCCGGTCTTTCTAATTTGGTGCCTTGTGGCCTTTTTTTTTTTTTTTTAAAGATTTATTTATTTACTTTATCCATTTTAAACCCCCCCTTCCCCATTTGCTGTTTTTTGTGTCCATTAGCTGGGTAATTCTCTGTGTCTGTTTCCTGCCATCTCTTCTCCTCGTCCTCCTCCTCCAATCTTCACCAGGATTCGATCCTGGAGACCTCTGATGTAGGAGAGAGGTGCTCTGTCATCTGTGCCACGTCGGCTCCTGGTTTTCGGAGCTTTCGGAGCATCTCGTCTTGTCTCTCCCCTGCGTCTCTCTCCTGTTACGTCATCATCTTGCTGCATGGCTCCCGGGGCCTGGCGGCTCACTGGCACACAGAGCATATATATATATATATATATTTTAAATTTTACCGGGAGGTCCCAGGGATCGAATCCAGGTCCCTCCATATGGCAGACGGACGCCCAACCATTTGAGCCACATCCGCCCCCTCCTTGTGGCCTTTGTAAAGCTACTTAATCTCTCTGAGCTTCAATCTCATCTGTAAAATGGAAATATTAGGTTGGTGCAAAAGTAATTGCAGTATCGGACCATGAATTTCAAATCATTATAACTAGGCTCAAACACATCTTTATTAATCAAAATAGGAACCATTACAATCAACATATTTTGCCAACGAGAAATAAGTTTGTATATTCCTGTAATGTAAAAATCCATGCTTTGGGATTCGATTAACTCTTGGAAAGCATTTTCTGCATCCTGCTGGTTGTAGAAACATTTTCCCTGCAAAAAATTGTCGAGATGCTTGAAGAAGTGGTAGTTGGTTGGTGAGAGGTTAGGTGAATACGGCGGATGAGGCAAAACTTCTTAGCCCGTTCTACTTTTGAAGCTTTGGTTGTGTGACATGTGGTCGGGCGTTGTTGTGGAGAAGAATTGGGCCCTTTATGTTGACCAATGCCGGCCACAGGTGTTGCAATTTTTGGTGCATCTCATCGATTTGTTGAGCATACTTCTCAGATGTAATGGTTTCTCCAGGATTCAGAAAGCTGTAGTGGATCAGACCAGCAGCAGACAACCAAATAGTGACAATGACCTTTTTTTGGTGCAAGTTTGGCTTTGGAAAGTGCTTTGGAGCTTCATCTCGGTCCAACCACTGAGCTGGTTGTCGCCAGTTGTTGTCATATAAAATCCACTTTTCGTCACATGTAACAATCCAATCAAGAAATGGTTCATTTTTGTTGTGTAGAATAAGAGAAGATGGCACTTCAAAATGACGATTTTTAAAATTTTCAGTCAGCTCACGAGGCACCGACTTATTGAGCTCTTCAACTTTCCAATTTGCTTCAAATGCTGAACGACTGTAGAATGGTCAATGTTGAGATCTTTGGCAACTTCTCATGTAGTTGTAAGAGGATCAGCTTCCATGATTGCTCTCAATTGCCTGTTGTCACCTTCTGATGGCCGGCCACTATGCTCCTCATCTTCAAGGCTCTCATCTCCTTTGCAAAACTTCTTGAACCACCACTGCACTGTACGTTCATTAGCAGTTCCTGGCCAAGTGCGTTGCTGATGTTGCAGTTGTCTCTGCTGCTTTACGACCCATTTTGAACTCAAATAAGAAAATCACTCGAATTTACTTTTTGTCTAACATCATTTCCATAGTCCAAAATAAAGATAAAACAGACAGCAAGTAATAAGTCATTAATAAGGAAAAAAATATGAAGCGAGAAATGCACATTAAAATGATGTATAACATAACCACATTTATTTAAGAATGTATTCCAGTATCAAACAGCAAATTTCAACTACGCTAAACCGCAATTGCTTTTGCACTAACCTAATAACTCTGTCACAGGGTTGTTGAGAAAATGAAATGAGATAATCTGTGTAAAGTTCTTTGCACATACTTAGTAAACGTTAATGTCTATTTTTCAGTCCACAAATGATCCAGTAACTCAGTCTGAAGTAAACAGGGTCATCACCAGGCAAACTATTTTGAGCCCAAAGTCGTTTGCCTTTTTACACCTTGACAAAGCCTTCTAGTATTCTAATCTCATTCATTTTATCAAAATGGCCATCAGTTTCACCCTTGTTGACTGCTGGACTGATGTGTGGACTACTTCCTATGAGTTTTATTTGACTACAAAACCAAGCTCAAAAAGTATTTAACTTTGGTTGGTAGCTTAGGGAGAGTGAGATCTCTCACATTGAGTGAGACCCTGGTGGTTTTTGTTTGTTTGTTTGTTTTTTAGGGTAGGTACATTGAGCAACAGTTCTGTAGAAATGAATACTATCAACTCAGCAAAATAATAAATGTCTTAGCTTACATAATGCAAATCAGAAGATAAATGCCTTATGACAGCTCAGTAATAAATAAGTCAAGGATAAGAGGACAAGAAGAGGGGCTAAATTTTAACTAATCAATTTTATTTTCTAAGCATTCTCAGGGGAGGTATTAAACATTTATATATGGATGGTATAAGAACACAGAGAACTCATGAGATAAGAAAAGATACCTGGGAGTGGTGTGGCTCAAACAGTTGAGCTCCCACCTCCCACATGGGATGTCCTAGGTTCGGTTACCGGTGCCTCCTGAAAAAACAAAAACAAACAACAAGCTAAACAAATTAAAAAACCAACTCAGGAAAGCAAATGTGGCTCTGTGGTTGAGTGGTGGCTTCCCACATATGAGGCCCTGGGTTCAATACCTGGGCCGGTACCTGGAAAAAAAAAAAAAAAGATATCTAAGGGGACACTGATTGAGACAGTTACATTGCAGTCATATCAAAAACAAATGAAATGGGACTTTAACAAAGTCCCTTTCTACTTGAGTGGCTGGCACAACTACATGGTTGAAACAATAAATTGTTACATCAAAACAGCATATTATTAAAACAAAGCAAGCAGAGGTGGCCTGATCCAAACATCCAGGTGACCAGGCAACTGGAATCAAAACTTATCATAAGCATGTATAATGTTAGAATCTGTACTGAGAGGACTTTAATTTCCTAAAGAAATAGGAAGTTCTTCATCTGAAATTATTTCATGCCTTAGAACTTTGTTTTAATAAATTACTTCATCAAACACTTTTCTTGTTTCTGTTCCTGTCACTCTATCAGGGATAGAGGGGGAGTGGAGAAATGTGCAATTGATAGGGTTTCTGCCTTCAGAGAACTTACCTTTTCATTAAGGAGATAAAATAACCACAAATACATAACAACGTGTGATTAGGTGAAGAATCATGATCCAATCTATAAATGCGATAGGAACCCAGAGCAGAGAGAGGGAGAGTGACAGAAATAAAGGAAAGCTCCATGATGGACGTGGAATCTGATTACTTCTTTGAAAGATGGGAGAAGAACTGAAGGAGAGACCTAGAAGACAATCTTTGCATTAACACTTACCTGCTGTGAGTCCTTAGGCAAGATATTTAAAATTACAGTCTCCTTCTCAACTTTATAATAGGGATGATAATGTCTAACTCCAGAGTTCTTGGGAAGATTCAGTAATATATATAAATTAAAAATGATGAAGTACCTGCACATTGTAGGTTCACAGTAAATTTTAACTATAATCATAAATAATCTTAACGTAGTTGTGTCTCTTTTTCTGAGTACTTCAAATTATTTTTGGAAGTAGGTGGTAGTAAGTCGATATAATATGAATAGGTAAAGAGGAAGGTCTGCATCCAACTGGACAAAATATAGAAAGGCAAAATGTAGAAAGAACCATGGCATGTTTGCAGAGCAGCCTATTTGACTACAGCAGTGGTTCATGCTGGGAATACATTATATAGATAGGGTGAGTCATCCATTCATGCAATGCAAATTTATAGAGCAACTCTTAGGCACAGGAGTCAATAAATGTGAGCCTTGAAAATCAGATATTAAATTTGTCTTGATAAGATAGAAATTAGGGTGACTGAAGATTTATTTAACTACTTATCAAACTGGGGGGACATAATAAAAATGGTATTGAAAAACCTTTAGTCTGGCAACAGCCTCATTAGAATAGAGGTAAGAGGTGGACATAAGGAATATAAATGAAAAGTTGCTCAATAGTTAACTTGAAATAATGGCAAGAATGGTGGTCATAAAAATGAATTGGGAATGGATGGACATGAGGAATAAATTTAAGCAAATTCTATGTGATTTGGGAGATAATTACAAGGAACAGATGATTCAAAGATGCATAGACAGAGCAGATGTAGCTCAAGTGGTTGAGTACCTGTATCCCATGCAAGAGGTCCTGAGTTTGAGCCTCAGTACCTCCTAAAAACAAACAAAATGACCAACTCTCATTGGGAAGCCAATGTAGCTCTGAGGTTGAGCACCTGCTTCCCATGTACAAGGTCCTGAGTTCAATCCCCCATACCTCTTAAAGTAAAAAAAAAAAGAGATGCATTAGAGGTTTTGTCCTTCAATGACTCAAAGTATAGTACAGACAGAAAAAGTAATGTTGGGAAGAGAAATTTGCAAGTGTTGTTGATGCTGCTAGTGTTAGGTCAAGTTAAAGTTTGAGGTGAAGATAATTATTTGTTGAACATTTAATTAATAAGATCAATTTAGACAATATAAGACAAGGAACTAGAATTTAGGGGAAGTAGAAATGGATATAGAAAACAAGTTGGGCATGGAAGATGATAACAAAGAAAGAAGAGAGAACCAGCGAAGTTCAACCTTTTGGAAGTCCCCACATTGAGTATGAGAAGAGTGGTTGTGGGTGGAGTTTGAGGGGTGGGGAGAGAATGTGATGAAGGAAGGGAAGGAGCCAGGATAGCAGAGTGTGAAAGAAACAACTAGAGGGGGTTTTGAATGAAGTTGATCAACAATACCCAATGCATCTGAGAGTCAAAGAGAATAGGATTAGGGTGACTATTACTACATTTATCTACAAAATGTTAATGGATAACTACAAAACAATGCAAGATTTTTAAATACTTTAAGGTAGAAAATTTAAAAAAATACTTTGATATGACAAACACAGACATAATGTTTTCAAACTTCTGGCAGGTATTTTTCTTTAAGATTCAGGAATGAGAAGCTGGAATTCCTGAGAACTTGCCAAATGATAAAGTTTCTGTATTTTTTAAAACTTCATTATTTATGTGTTTTTAAATAATAATGAGTGACCATAATCATAAATAGTAAATTATTTTCTGTGATAGGGTTATACTAAATGTTCCAGAGATTTTCTGTAAAAATATAATAATCAAATGTGGTTTATTAATATTATGAACCAATATACTATGACAAGAGAATATATATTTCAAAACATATAAAATGAACTCTATGAGATGACATTTAATAATAGAAAACGTTAAAAGAAGGGAACATTTACATAACATAACAAGAGTTAAATAAAAATAAATTTTAAAAGTTGTAAGATCAAGGAAGCGGATGTGGCTCAAATGATTGGGCTTCCATCTACCACATGGGAGGTCCCGGGTTCGGTTCCTAGTGCCTCCTGGAGAAAGTGAGCTGGCGTGGCGGGCAGGTGCAGCGAGCTGATGGCAACAAAAGAGACACAAAGAGGAAAGACAATAAGAGATACAACAAACCAGGGAGCTGAGGTGGCTCAGGTGATTGAGCGCCTCTCTTCCACATGGGAGGTCCTGGGTTCCATTCCCGGTGTCTCTTAAAGTGAAGACGAGCAGACACAGAGAGCACACAGCAAATGGACACAGAGAGCAGATAGCAACCTCAAACAACTGGCGGGTGGGGGGCTGGTATAAATAAATAAAATAAATCTTTAAAAAAAATTGTAAGATCAAACAACAAATATTTAGTATTTAAAGGTTATCTTTCTTAAAATGAAATTCTAAAACTTATTAAACATTAATTGCCCTATTCCATAGTCTTGACTTTTGTTTCATGATAAAGATTCCACACATAGAAAATTTTCTTTAATTTTGTGTTGACAGTTGTCAAATTGTTAAGATTGAGTCCAAAAGTATCCTCAAGTTAGGTAGCATATATGTTGTTTCATATAAACTCTCAATTTTTAATCATGAAAATATTTTGTCTGTTTGCCCTGATTTTGGTTCTGCCATCGATATTTAATTGCTTTTCTAAATTCAAATTTTTCTTTCTCTTTACGTTTCTTTTGTTAATATAGTTACAAAAAACTGTAAGCTATTGCGAATATATATGGCAGTATTCAAATAATTTAACAGTCAAGATCTCCAAGAAAGGTTTATAACACTGCACAGAATCATGTATTGAAATGATCAATTTAAGGACATATTTTGCTTCCAAAAGTTGTTATTTCTTGGAACATAACTCACAGGATTTCTATTGACTGTAGTATGCAAATAAACTTATGATTCATTGTTAGCAGCAGATAGGCCAGAAACAAGCTTATAATGTGCCCATGACTGCAAGCAAAAGTGATTAGGTTGTGACCACTCTTGAAATGTCAACCTTGACCTTCAACTCTGTGCCAGCATTTCCTGTTCCTGTATTCATTAGAACTAATGATGTCTCTATGATGATTAAGTTTTAATTCTCTCAAGAAAATTATAATAGTTTTCCAATTTTCCCAATTTCCTGACAGATTTTTCCCAGGATTTGTAATAAATATATAAATTACCTGGAAATGCCAGGAAGGAATTCCTGCATGGAAACTACACAAACATCAATTTCCCTGTAACATTTAGGAAGCTTTAAGCTTCAAGTAATAAAATGGCAACCTCAAAATGGCCTCAATGATAACGAAATTAATTATATCACATCATAAGAAGTCCCTTTTTTATTTGGCCATAAGAAAAAATGAATTTATGACATGCTGCAACATGGAACAAACTTGAAAGCATTATGCTTAGTGAAATGATTAAGACATATAAGAACAAAAATTGTATGATATTACTTATAAGAGATGACTAGAAATAGCAAATTTCCAGAGATAAAATCACCTTAGGGGAAAGGGCAGGAAGGGGGAGAAGGGAAGAAGGAGTGTTTGGTTGTAAAAAAAAAAATTAAGTAAATAGACAGATAGGTGGATGGATGGATGGTGAAAACTCATTTAAAAAATGTCCTGCTCAATCTGGGGTCATGAATTCAGTAAGTCAAGAACATCATCAAGAGTTCAGGTGCTTTCCATCTTCCCACTTTGTCATCCCAGGTGTGGGCTCCCTCCTAGTCAAAAGATGCATGTAGCTTTTTCAGGTAACAATTTTCACATACCAACATCCAGAGCAGAAAAGGACAATTTATTTCTTGTCAGCCATTTTTTATGAGTAAAATAATCTTTCCCAGAAACCCCCCAAGGCCTTCCCTTCATCCTTCATTGGCCACAACAGAGTAACCTGCCCTCCCTTAAGCCAATCACAGCAAAGGGAAAGTGTCTCATCAGAATTGGTTTACAACAATATGATTTAACCTGAGGCATGGAAGAAGGGAAAATAACTACTGTGCAGGTCAGTGATTCTCAAACTATTTTATCTCAGGACCTTTTGAAAGTTATGGTGCCCTGCCAGTGGGCCCTACTTTGGAATTTATGCTCCCCAGTGTGACAGAGTTGGATTCAGTTGTGGTTTCTCTATACATGGCTCTTCTGCCCCTTCTATTTGAACCTATAGTTAGTACTTAGAGTCGACAGGGGTATGTACAAGAGACTTAAATCTTTGGGCTGTCCATGTGCCAACTGGGCCCTAAATCTCAACAGAGTTGCAATACATACTCTCCAGTTCATTGGACTCACCCAGGATAACTAACAAAGAGATGGTGATAGACAATGACCATCCCAAGGAACAGAGAAAGTCTATAACTGCAAGTAAGATAGACCCATCCATCTGCCCCATGGGATCTAAGCCCCCTCTCAATTAGAGGTGGAGTGGGCTTCATCATCCCAGAAGCCTCAGGATTGGGGAATGAACGATGGACTAGAGTAGACTTACTTATATTCTACTATAGACTTATTGTAATTCTAGCAATGGAAGAACTTATATCATTGATGTGGAGGCAGTGGCCACTGGAGGTTCTGAAGAGAGGGAGAGGGAAAAACAGGTATAATATGGGGGCATTTTCAGGACTTGGGAATTGTCCTGAAAGACATTGCAATGACAGATATATCTTGCCATAACTTACAAAATTGTGCAAGAGAGAGTGTAAACTACAATGCAAACTGTAATCCACACTTAGTGGCAATGCTCCAAAATGTGTTCATCAATTATAACAAATGTACCACATTAATGAAGGATGTTGTTAATGTGGGAGGTGCAGGGAGTGGGGCACATGGGAATCCCCTATATTTTTAATGTAATATTTATGTAACCTAAGTATCTTAAAAAAAAAAAAATTAATGAAGACAACAAAGAGCTTTTGTTTATGTAGGTCATAGCTATTGTTTAATTATTAGAAATTTAGGGGGGCAGATATGGCTCAAATGGTTCGGCGTCCGTTTCCCATATGGAGGGACCTGGGTTCGATCCCCATGACCTCCTGGTAAAAATAAAGAAAAATATAGAAGGTTCGCAGGCCACTAGGCCCCGTGCACGGGTGAGCCCTCTAGGCCCCGTGTGCAGGTGTGCTGTCAGGCCCCGCCGAGGCATGCAGCAAGATGATGACGTAACAGGAGAATGACACAAGGGAAAGCCAAGACCAGACGTGCCGAAAAACCAGGAACTAAGGTGGCGCAGGTGGTAGGATGCTTCTCTCCCACATCAGAGGTTCCCAGGATCAAATCCTGGTGAAAACAGGAGTAGAAGTATGAGAAGAGAGGGCAGGAAACAGACACAGAGAATGCCCAGTGAATGGACATAAAAACAGCAAAAACGGGGGAGGGAAGTGGATAAAAGTAAATAAATAAATAAATCTTAAAAAAGAAATTTAAACTCTGAAATTTCAAAAATAGTTATTAATCCATTAAAAAATAACAAACCCATCTTATGCTAATATACTGTGATAGGCAGAATACTAGCCCCACAAAGATGTCCATGTTCTATTAACGTAAACTTGTTAATATTACCTTACATGGCAAAAGAACTATTGCAGATGTGAATATGTTAAGGATCTTGAGATGGGGAGAGTATCCTGGGTTATACAGGTGGGCTCAATGTAATCACAAGGGTTATTATAAGTGAAAGAGGGAGAAGGAGAGTCAGTGTGATGCATCCTAAGAAAGACTTGACCAGCCATTGCTGGCTTTGAAGATGGAGAAAGGGGTCATGAAGTCAGGTATGTTGGCAGCTTCTAGAAAATGAAAAAGGCAAAGGGCCAGATTCTCCCTAGAATGGAAAGCAGCTGACACCCTGATTTTATCCTAGTGAAACCCATTTTGGACTTGTGACTTCCAGAACTATAAGATAATACATTTGTGTTTGTTTTTTTTTAAAGGACTTTATTTATTTATTTTTACTGGGCGGTCCCGGGGATTGAACCCAGGTCCCTCCTTTTGGGAGATGGACGCCCAACCGTTTGAGCCACATCCGTCCCCCCATTTGTGTTGTTTTAAGCCACTGTTTGTGGTAATTTGTTCTGGCAACAGTAGGAAATTAGTACATATACATATTATTGAAATGAAAAATAACTTTTCTAAAAAAAAATTAGTGAGAAGAATGGCATTGTTTTTCTTTTGCAACTCTCTTTGATGTCTAATATAATAAAGACAGCTGGATTAACATATCTACTCCTGCATTGTCTGTTGTGATACTGCTTATCACATTGTGTCTGGAAAACTCTAGCATACATTCGTGAGAGAATCGAAAAAGGTAAATAACTTCTCAATATTATCATAAAAATAGTTTTGACTTCACAGACCTCCAGAAAAGGTGTTGGGGACCGCAGAGGTTCCCAGACTATACTTTGAGAATTGTTGGTGTAGGCAGTCAACGGTGTTTGTCACTTCCCCAAAAGCTAAAATTCTTTTTTCCATTTTCCTAGATGTGAACTTGTCTGGTCTTAAGGTCACAGGTCAATATTGTGTAATAATTTTGATATGTATTGGCTAATTCAAACACTGAGTTTACTTTGTGCTCAGTACTGTCTTATGTGCTGAGGCTATATGTTGTATGTGATCAAGATGGATACATTCCTTGCCCTCATGGAGTTTACAGTTTTGTTGAAGAAAAATAATACATACATAAACAATTAAGACATTATTAGATAAGGAATATAAAGAATAAATTAACGAGAGTGTGAGGTGGATTTCAGGAATGGTGGGCAAAGAGTTACCTTTTAATTAGAGTCTGAAGAAGTGAAATTAGAGCTGAGGCAAAATGATAAAAGGAACCATTGGAAAATGTGGGAGACTATTCCAGGTAGAGAAAAGAGCAGGTGAAAGAACAGGAAGGAGCTTGGCAGGCTAGAGGAACAGAAAGAAAACCAGTTAGACTTGAGTGTAGTCCATGAAGGGAATGAAAAAATGGAATGAAAAGACTTCAAAGAGACAGGCAAGGATGGATGATGAAGGTCTTGCAGGACACAAAAAGCTAAGTTTTTATTCCATTTGCCATATGAAATGACTGGAGGAAATTAGAGACTGTGGCATTCTTATATACTAGACTTTGCTTCTGTGAGTTCTTCCACCTTCTCCAAGGGCCACTTTTAGCCCAACACATTCGCCATTTTTATAAAGATGTCTCTCCTGAAGGGCAATGGACCTCAAAGAGACGTCTTATCTCCCATAAATTGTTTGTATGCTAACATCAAAAACAGACAGATCTGGGACCAATCAGAGGAATGCAAATTACAGGTTGCTTGATGTGGAATAACTTCTGCATGTTGCCCAGTATAGGTGCATAGCCAAAAATGCACTGTGTGAATACAATTGTTTGGCAACTCCTGGTCTGTCACTTGTCCAAAGCGGTAAGTGTGTGAATGGATTTGTATGGGTAATGACTCTGAAATTAACAACCAGCTTTTCTCATCTTTCCCTGATACAGGAAAACACATTGGAACTTGGCTCATTTCTGGAGAATTCTTGTGATGATCCTCAGTTGCTCAGATGCACATTTGGTCATCATTATCCCTTGTGTAATCAGTTTCTACAAACTATAGGATGATGTTACAATTCTGTTTACAGAATAAGGGAACATACTCCACACCTTAATTAAATTATTTAAAGATGAGCCTTCTTAGATAACATGCATTTAAATATATATAGCTGGCCATTAGATATCTAGTCTATACTTTAACTTATGTTATAGTAGTGAAGTAATCTGCCACATCAGAAACTTCCAGATGAATATGGCTAGAACGCTAAGGTATTTTATAGTACTACCAATAATATGGTAGAAGTGTTTACCAGACAAACCTTTCCACAAGATGATGCATAGAATCCACAAATGCATAAGTGACTTGAAATCTTTGAAATGGCCTAGCAACTTCGGGAATTTGGACCCAATCAGTACACAGAACTGCAGGTGCGGTGACCCTGCAGTTAAAAAGCTGCATCCACGTGACTATAATGAGCCTACTCACATTTTCAGACCAGCTGTGGTTACTTGGGTCATAGTCTCCTCAGACACAGCTCCCGAAAACATTTTTAAAAAGTTAACTGTTTTGAAAATTTATATTAAACTTAAAACTAGACGGTGCATCTTGAGTAAAGAAAAAGAAAATAAAACTATATTTAAAAGGCTATATATTTTCAAAGGAATATAATTCTGAACCCTGAATGCAATTAAGTAGGCTCTCGCTCTGCTCTCTTCTTCCACTTCGGGGAGAGAGAAAGTAAGGAGGGATGATTTTCTCTTTTCAGTAGTAACCAAACCTGTTGTTCTGCCAAGCAAGTCTTCTCCGAGTCTCTGATTTCCAAGTGCTCAGGGAGTATGCTTGAAATCTTTGCTTCCGTCCCATGTCAGATAAGCAGAAAGTTTGCTGTAGCTCTGAAATATCTGCACAACGCGGAGATGTTTTTGGCACAAAGCGTACGTTAGAAAGAGGCTGGTGATTAAGCTCGTCCCCTTCACCCAATCTTGTGGCCAGGGAATTTATGTTGCCTGCATTTAAGCAATATCCTTCAGTTGTAGACGTGTGTGCGCTAAGCCTGTACCCCGGAGCCGGCTTTTTTGCGACTCCCAGGCTGGGCGACTCGGGTCGGCTGAGTGTCACCCACAGATGTGAATGGTCTCCCGCGAGCGCCCGCTGGGACGGCTGGCAGCCTCCCCGCCCCCCTTCAGCCCGAGGCCCGCGGCCCAGACCAGGGGAAGGGGAAGGAAGCCCTCGCCGCAAGCCGGCGTCTGGGTCGGCACACAACACGCCGCCACGAAAACTTCCCCCCGCTGCGCTAGACTTTTTGCCTTTTCTCCTAGCACTTTCCAGTCTTGAGTTTCCGTCCCTTGGGTTTTCCTCCGCTTCCCTCGCCTTCACCCCAGCGGCGCGCGGAGGGCCTGGGCTGATAGGGGTGAGCGGAGCCAGGGCAGCCACGGCGGGGACGGAAGAGGAGGAGGAGGAAAAGGGGAAGGGGAAGAGGGAAGAAGGAAGAGGGAAGAGGGGGCGGCGGCGGTGGTTCGGGAGGAGGAACTGGTCAAAGGGGACAGAGACGGAGCGAGCGCCCGAAAAGGAAAGAGACGCGGTGGTTTGCTGCAGTCGGAATAAAGTTCGCGCCCTTTCCTCGGCGTTTTGTAGCCTGCCTTCCTCTCCTTTTCTCTTTTTTGGTGGCTAGCGGCCACCCCCAACTCCGCGCCCGCACTCCCCGGGGGGCGCCAAAGTTGTTTTTCCATCCTAAGAGCAAAAAAAGTAACGCGGTGGGGGAGAAATATACAACCCCCACCCTCACGAAACCCCTGGGAAATCTGAGGACCGACAACAACACAAACTAACCTACTTTTATTTTGCAAAAGAGAAGCAACATTGTAGTCACGGCAATTTTGCAGAGAGGAGAAACTTGTGGGGTTTGCAAATACGCCCTAGGTCACCTCACCCGCCGGTCTCCCCCTCCCACAGTCAGTCCCCTCCCGGGACAGTCCGTTCCTTTTTTTTGTCCCGAGGAGCCGGGGGAACTGCAGCCTCCGACTAGGGGGAACGAGCGCGACCCTGGGCGCGTGTATAAATCAGTCACCTGAGCGCAGAGGGGCCGAGGCGAGGGCGCGCGCGGGCGGGGAGAGGCGGAGGCGGCGAGAGCGGCGGCCGGGAGGAAATCGGGAGGGGGAGGGAAAGAAAGGCCGAGACAGAAGGAGCGAGAGGCGGCCCAGGGGCTGGTCCAGTCGCGGCCGCTAAGAGGAGACCAAGAGGCGGGGGCTGCACTTGACAACCAGCATGCCGAGATGGTAAGAAGTTTCCACCATCCTTTCCTTTTTATTCTAGACTTCGTAAGAAATGACTCCCGCGCCGGGGCGCCGCCGGGAACCGCGTTTTCAAGTCTAGCGGCTTGAGGTGGGGGGTAAAGAGGGGGCGCAGGAGAGGAAAACCCCAACCCAGCCTGGCTCCTGCTGCATTCCCGAAATCTTTCCCTAAACTTGGCCCCAAGTTTCCGAGAAGAGGTCCAGGTGGGAGGGCGTGTGTGTCGGCCGGGGGTGGGGGTGGGGGGTAAGCGTGAAGTTCTGCCCCCTCTCGCGGCTACCGAGGAAAGGTGAGCCGCAGGCTGGCAGGCGAGCGGGAGGCTCCAGGGAGTTTGGGACGGGCTTGAGGAGGACGGGGTGGAAGGGAAGCGGGGGATGAGTGGAGCGCTAGAAGGGTGTCGGGGAGAAGAGGAGACCGTTTGGGATCCACGGTAACTTTTAAAACTTGACCGCGAGTGAGGGACCAGCAGCTGGGCGTGGGTGTCCGGGCGCGCTCCTGCGCCGTGCGGAGAGGTCACAGTCCCCGATGCCCGGCACATTTGCCCGTCTCCTCTCTTCTACTTCAGGTTCTCAAACCTCCCTTTGTAAGTTAATATTGTAAGAAATATTCCTGGAGATTTTATGAAAAAAAAAAAATGTTC
>JAQZBX010079622.1:0-13958 GCA_029593785.1 Cabassous unicinctus | reverse complement strand
TTCTTGTGGCCACCCTGGAGGCCGTAGCTATTTACTCTCTGTAACTGTAGTTCCTGTCATATTGTTACAGCATCTAGGCTCCACTTAAAGCACTTATTCTTATTGTCCCTCCATTCATAGGTATGGTAATGGCTTCTTGTTGTAGTTAATTTCAGGGTTTTGTCTGACTTCTCATTGCCTCCAAAACATACAGTATATAATTCCTTTTATTAAATTCTCTTTGGTTGAAATATCTGGAGAAGTTTCTGTTTTCCTGAGTGGACAGTTACTAATCCAATTCTGATAATGTTAATAAACATAACTCTAGACCATGCCAGATGTCCCTGGTTTTAACTCTCATAGAACTAGGTGCTTTTAACATCTCACATAGTTTATAATTATACACTTCTGTGTATGATTATTTGATTATGCCCCAACAGACCAAAAGCAGTCTATTTTTGCTCACCTAGCACAATGCCTAAACATAATTGGCATCCAAAAATTTTTGTTAAATCAAGGAATAAGTGAATTTCATGTTTTAGGGACTATCGTATAATGCTTTGTAAACAGTCCTTTTATTAACCCCCCCTCAAATTATCCTCATTTTAATTGTCATCTGTTTATTGTTGGGCCCCTGACTGATACACCTAAGAATACCTAGAATTTTTCCAATCAATTTTTTTTTCTTCCAAGAAGCAATTTGTTTTAATTAAGATCCTTTTGGTCACAAATCAAGAAACTTAACTTGAAATTTCTAAGGCAAAAAAATGGACATTTATTACCTTGATAATGAAATTGTGCAGAGAATATTGATACAATTGGGCCTTGAGGGAGTTAAGAACTAGGGCCACTTCTTTAGCTTTGTCATTAGAATAAAAGCAGTCCTCTTTCTTCAGCTTGTTAGAAAGGGTAAGGTCTCTGACCCATCCTGGATGGCATGCCTAATATTGTGCCCAGACAGATGGAGTACTAGCATCAGCAACCCCAGGAGAACAGCATGGTTGAAGAGGGAACCACAGCTTCCAGAAGTGGCTATTATTTTCAGAAAAAAGGAGGGTGAAACAAAGATAGTCTCCTCAATCACTCTCTGATAGTAATGACTCCACAGAGCATAAATCACCTTTGTAACTTCTTAAGTCAACTTCTTAGGTTCTAGATCTGGGACTCCTATATTGTCACATTTTTCTGCAGACTCTGAGAATGCCCCTTGTGTGTCCACAGTACACAAAGAAAAAGCAATAGAAATATGTATTAATATACACAACCAGCTAATATACACATTCCTGGATTAGGGTAGCCCCTGTGCTTACAAAGAAACATTCTTACTCAAAAAGAACACACACAAAATGATGTAGCTATGATATAATTTATTTCAACATATTAAACCAAACTATAGCAATACAATTCCTTTCCGTGAAAAAAATCTAAATTTTATATATGCAGATTTGGTTTGACTGGCCATAATGTTTTTGTTTTTTTTCTTTTTTCTTTTTTTTAGGAGGTACAGGGGATTGAACCTGGGACCTTATACATGGGAAGAAGGTGCTCAACCACTGAGCTATACCTGCTCCCTCTATATCATATTTTAGCAAAAAGTATTCAGGTATACCACACCTAATAAAACTTTCTATGTACATGGTAGATACTGAAAAATCAAAACATTATTGTAAAACAGAGTCAAATGTGTAAGTTAAGAACATTGTGAGCTTAATCAGAAAAAGACTTTGAATTGCTATTTTGTATCTGAACAAAAAAATCACTCATCAGCCTTCCATTTTCACCTACATTTTAACAGAATTAAGCCAAAAATTTGAAAGATTAAATACTTTCTTTCTAAATTCCCAGGAATAGCTGATTCTCCTTCAAACATGTAGCTGTCTAAGAAGGATTAGACTATTTAAAGGGTAGGGAAAACAAAAGCATAAATTTTTCACTTCTGTGACATTCATCCAGATTCTACTGTGGACAGTTTCCTAAGTCAGCTACCAATTAATTCAACTAATTCAAAAACATAATACCTGATTATAGTGCTAATTCGGCTTCCAGGCAACCCATCAGCAGTTTTCTTTATCATTAAAAGTTAGTTATAGTTACCCTTTAGCTTAATATACACAACTGAAATTTTGGAATTCTATGACAATGATGTGAGGATATTTAAATATAAGATGCAAAATTCTGAATATTAAATAATTTTTCTTTAAATATGTAAAATGCTACATTTTCTCAATAAATAATAACTTTCTTCATGAACAAAGGAAATACAAAATGCCAAAGGAAGTAGAAAACTGTATGTTCTAAAATGAAAACTATGATAATAATTTCATATATCAAGACATGATTATGGTAACCTTATGTTGTAAGATTAATTGCTTTTTATTTGTATGTCATTGGGCAGCAAACCTCACCCCTGTCTGAAAGCAATGGGCCAAATTGTCTTCCCAAGTTTCTCCAGGCCATACTGTATGCACTATGAAAAAATATTTTTAATAAACGCAATCTATTATAGAACTACACATTTTTACATTCTGAAATAATGAACTTAACTTTAACTACTATCGAAATTATTTAAATACATGTGCTGTAATAGGAAAAAAACAGTTTAAACATACTCTGAATTCTTTCTTAATCTGCTGCATAATATTAAAAAAAAAAATTCCAAAATTTCTTAATCCTTAAGATCTAAAAGCCTAAGAAATGAACATAATAAATAAATATCAGCAACCTGGAGACCTGAAAAAGAATATATAATACCAAATGTAATAAATCAGTGTATTAAAAATCTGGTATTTCAGTGTTAAGACTTCGTCATCTGAATACAGTGAGGTTTATTACTACTATAAATAACCTTCCCAATAAGGCACCTGCCATTAATGAGAAAGATGTGGATTCAAAAACATTTTACAGTATATGCACTGTAAAATTCTATTTTTCTTTCATTCTTATGTCACTACAGATATTATTGGTTTTAATTCTAAGTTTTTGTGTGGTAGTAAATGAGTATCTTTGAACATATTTCTTGAATATTATTCAAATGTTTCTCTATGATGCTTTGATACTTTAGCTGATGTATATGATACTTTCATTAAAGATACTTTAATTAATGAGGAAAATTGGATGGCAAAGAATCATAAGATAACTAAAAGAACTAAATATAAGATAAGAAGTTATCTAATAACTTCTAAGAAAAAATTATACTGTAGGGACAGTGTCTATGAGCAGACCTTGGCCAAGTCACTTAACTTCTCTGAGCCTCACTCCTTCATCTGTAAAATTTAAGTAGTAGCTGTTCTCTCAAGCTCATAATGCTGTTGCAAGGATCAAATGAGATGATATAAAAAACACCTGGGAACTTGCAAAGCACTGTACAAAAAATGGTATTATCATAAGTTAAAATATCTCAAGTTTCTGATATTCTCTCTAATAAATGATGTCATGGCTTTCTCCTTTTGCAATCACTTGAAAATTCCTCCAGTTATGATCAATTCGATAGTTATGGATGAATGGAACAAAAATTTTTGCAAAGAGAAAAAAAATCTCTGTATTTTAGCTTCCTGAATTTTTATAAAGTACAGTTGGTCATGAGTGAGAAACCACACTGCTTGACTGGGCGCAGGCTACCTCTCGACACTTCCTAAAGATAAAGAGGGGGCAGATTTCTCAGAAACTCTGGCTCCTGGCCTTTCCTTAGTCTCTCTCACCATCTGCTGTCATGTAGCACACAGGCTGATTCACTTAAAGATCCATAAAACATAAAAAGAACGGTAATAGCATAAAAGAGGTTTAAAAAAATATAAAGAAACACTGCTGAGGTCAATCATAGATACATTACTCAGCTTTGAAATGTGAAATGGTTCAAACATCCCTATCAGGTAGTCCCTCTTCTTAGTCCTCAAACCCTTCTTATACATGTAAATGGTTCTAGGCCAGCTTTTTCCAGACTTTGTTCTGAAGAACACTAATTAGGAGAGATGTTAACAGGTGAAAAACAGATCTGAGTTAAATACATTTGGAATATGTGGGGTAAAATAAGTTTATATACTGCAAAATTTCTCAGTTTTTGATGTACTGACTGTAACAGTCTAAAAACGAATGGAGTGTGCGGCATTTCCCAAACTTGTTTGATCACAGAATCACTTTTTCCTCTACAAAATACCTAGAGGTGCTAATAGCAGTTGGAAATGCTGTTCTAGCTACTTCTTCCTGATTCTAAACATTCCAGGGCTAAGTCTGGGTTAGTTACCCTTTTAATTTCTGAAGGAACAGAGAATCATTTCAATAGAGGCCCCTTTTTTTGTTTTCTAGTCAAAATAGCTATTTACAAGGTCAATCACCATGATAATCTCAGATTCTAGTCCCTGAACATACCTCCCAAAGCAACAAAGAAATCAATTCCCTTTACTACATAATTAGGAGTTTAAAGAAGTTATTCTCGTGTTAATGAGAATTATAATCTTCCTAAGGAAATCCCTATATTCTTCCCTCAAACCTTAAAAATACAAAACCATAATTCTAGGTTTTGGGATCTAGAATCACAATTATTTTGCAGAGTTAGGACCATTTTATTACAACACCACTGCAATTGGCATTATTAATAATTATTATAACTAGTAGTAGCAGCAGTAGTATTGACCAATACTTATTTTGCACTTTAATCCTCATATACACTCTATGAGGTAGGAATTACTATTATATCCATTTTTAAAGGTAAGTACACTGTGGTTTAGAGAGATAAACTGATGTGCCAAAGGTAAACAACATAGTAAGGGCAGACCTTAAACTCATACCTGATTCATCACCCTAAGCTCTTAACCACTACACAATGCCATCTTATATTTTAGTGACAAAACAAAAGCATTTACGTTACACTCTGGTTGTTAAATGGGAAAACTAGAGTACACTTATATAAATCCAACTTGATTGAAATTTGGTTTTGGATTTCCTTTTGAGCAAACCCCTATTTCCTTAACAGAGATACCTGAGGTACAAAAGCAGAGAAAAATAAACTGCTATTTACCAGAGAGGTTTAGATATGGGGAAGGTTTTAGAAATCTGCATCCAAGGTGAAGACATTATCTGTGGTTTCTGCCATAACAGCAAAACGCTGATACTCTGCAACTCGTTTCTCAAAGAAATTTGTTTTCCCTTCTAAAGAAATGTTTTCCATAAAATCAAAGGGATTTTCTGCTTGAAACACCTGAAAAGAAAAGAAATATTACTAGGCATTCTGAAAAGACAAATTATGTCCCGCAAAAAGAGATGGAGTTCAGATCTGCCAACACTAGTCTAGTCATCTATAGGATGACACTACTACCCCAAGATCCTGGAGGCACTATCCAAAAGACTGCCAAGTCAGCACTCAAGGCTGGCAAATTTTAAGGTGACTGATATCTCTAAAAACTTTCCTAAGAAACTATACTAACATCTCTAGTATTCTAACTAGGAAAAAGAAGAGATTATTTCACAAAACAAAAGAAATACCAACCAACTAAAATGTTTACACAGTGTGAGAGATCCAATACACCACACATATTATAGGCATTTTTCACAGGCATTACCATTAGGTACTTATATATTATCATACTAAAAAATGTTAAATTACCAACAATCTACTGTGGTTCTAAATATATTTCTTAATTCCTAAGAGAACAGGTAATCAGTAAACTGACGTTAAGGGACCATGATCAGGGAAGGTAAAATAAATGCTACTCATAGTGACTAGATGTTTCCAAGCAAAAAGTGGGACCACATTCTGACAAGAAGTTTTTTTATTGCTTCTGAATTCAGGAAGCAGACTTGGAGATACAGCTTGATGGAACCTGTGGGACATTTCAGTGATTCATGAGTGACAATAAAAAATGATTTCTGAATTTAGGAGAATGCTAGTTATCAATATGAAAATCAAAGATAAGAATATATTCAAATAACTAAATTTTTAAATGGGCAAAGGACCTGAGTAGACATTTCTCCAAAGATGAAATACAAAAGGCCAATAAGCACATGAAAAGACACTCAACATCATTAATCATTAGGGAAATGCAAATCAAGACCACCATGAGATAACACTTCACACTTACTACAATGGTTAGAATAAAAAAAAAACAAAAAAAAAAACAGGTAATAAATGTTGTGAGGATGTGGATAAACTGGAACCCTCATCCATTGCTGGTGTGAATGTAAATGTAATACAGTCACTTTGGAAACAGTGCAGCAGTTTCTTAAATGTCAAACATATGACCCACATGTTTGACATGACCCAGTAATTTTACTCCAAGGGAAATATCCAAGAGAAATGAAAATATGTACTCATCCAAAAACTTGCATGTGAATGTTCACAGCAGCATTAATCATAATAGGCAAAAGGCAGAACCAACCCAAATGTCCATCAACTGATGAATGAATAAACAAAATGTGGTATTACCCATACAATGGAATATTATATGGTCATAAAAAGGAATTAAGTACTGACACATGCTACAACATGGATGAACCTTGACTACAATATGCTAAGGGAAAAAGGCAGTCACAAAAGACCACACATTATGTGATTCCATTTTTATGAAATGTCCAGGATAGACAAATCTATAGACACAGGAATTAGATTAGTGGTTCCCGAGTGGTGGGTGATGAAAATGTTCTAAAACAAATTGTGGTGATAAGTGCACAATTCTGTGACTATACCACAAACCACTGCATAGTACACTTTAAATAGGTAACTTGTTTGCTATGAAAATTATATCTTTATAAAGCTTTAAAACATATATTTTCAAAAGAAGCTCATATACTGTATGTGGTTGACGTATGGGATTCTGTGAAATTGCCTGCGTGTTAATAGCATCGTGAGTTAAAAATCATGCTATAGCAGAGCAGGTGTAGCTCAGTGGTTGAGTGCTCGTTTCACATGTACGAGGTCCCGGGTTCAATCCCCAGTACCTCCTAAAAATAAAAACAAAGACACACAATTAAAAAGCCAAGCTATAGACAGTGGTCACAAGAGGTTCTGAGGAGGGAAAGGCAGGGAAGAATAGGTAATAACATGGAGCATTTTGGGGACATTGGAATTGTTCTGCATGATATTGCAATGACAGATACATGCCATTAAACATTTTGTCAAAACCTATTAAATTTGTGCAGTGCAAAGTATAAACTGTAATGTAAACTACAAACCATGCTTAGTCGCAATGCTTCAATATGTGTTCATCAATTGTAACAAATGTACCACGCTAATGAAAGATGTTGTTAATGGGGGAAAGTGTGGGAAGGGAAAGGGGTGGGGTATATGGAAATCCCCTATATTTTCAACGTAACACTTATGTAATCTAAAGCTCCTTTAAAAATAAAGAAAAAAAAGTCAGGCTATAATGCACAGAAGGATACAGTGGAAAGAGCACTGGACCAACATCCATAGATTCATTGGATTGTAGAACTGGGAATCTTTTAAAAAATCTTATCTAAATCATTCATGAAAAGGTAGCCAAGACCAAGCTAAACTAAGTGGCATGTTCTTGACACTTAGGAAATGCTCATATATTGACTAATCTTAAACTTAAAAATAAATTGCAACATTATTAATGTGACCGCTATTTAAAATTCTGTATAAAATGCAACCATTTGTGGCCCTGAATCTCAGCAGAGTTCCAACACCTACTCTCCAGTTCATTGGACTCATCCAGGACAACTAACAAGGAGATGATGATGGACAACACCCATGCCAAGGAACAGAGAGAGTCTGCACATGCAAGCAAGACAGTCCCATCCATCTGCCCCATGGGGTCTAAGCTCCTTTTCAATTAGAGGCAAAGTGGGCATCACCATCCCCAAAACCTCAAGATTGGGGAATGAACAATGGACTAAAGTAGACATTATTATTCTACTATAGACTTATTGTTATTCTAGCAATGGAAGAACTTTTATCATTGATGTGGAGGCAGTGGCCACTGGAGGTTCTGAAGGGTGGAAGAGGGAAAAAGAGGTATAATATAGGGGCATTTTCGGGACATTGGAAATGTCCTGCATGATGTTGCGATGATGGATACAGGCCATTATATATTTTGTAATAACTTACAAAATTGTGCTGGACAGAGTGTAAACTATAATGTAAACTATAATCCATGGTTAGCAGCAATGTTTCAATACGTGTTCGTCAATTGTAACAAAGTATCACATTAATGAAGGATGTTGTTAATGTGGGAAAGTGTGGGGGGGTCAGGAGTGAGTCATATGGGAATCCCCTATATTTTTTAAGTAACATTTATGTAATCTAAAGTAGCTTTAAAAATAAATAAATAAATAAATAATGTATTAAAAAATGCAACCATTTGCTAATTCAAGCAATTCCTTATTTCACCAAATTCTTTCATTAAAAGAACAGATTTTTTTTGGTCTTATTTTCTTAATATACCCATTAAAGGCTACAGATTTTCCTCAGGACCCCTTAGGCTGTATTCCACAAGATTCTACAGTAATCTTATTATCATTTATTTCCAATTAATTTATATTTTCATTTTTTATCTCATTTTAAAAGCTACCTTTTTCATTTCTAAGGGGGTGGAATTTGGGGGCAATACTTTGTTGATAATTTCCTATTTCACTGCATTAAAATCTAAGAAGCCTGTAAAAAAAAAAAAAAAATCTAAGAGGCCTGTACAATTTCTGCTTTTTGGAATTCCTTGAGATATTTTGGAGACCTGCAGAAAAATAAGATTTTACATTACATTTAGATTTTCTTCAGCAGAAGACATGTTTTATATACCTATAGTTAGCAAATTTCCAAAGGGAAAACAAGACCCAAGGGTCAACAGTTTTCCAATAAACAAGAGAACACGGATGTCAGGGTGTGAGGATATGGTTGATGGTTTAAAGGATAGTGAGTTTACATTAGAATTTAAATAAGTAAATTTTCCTATAATAAACATTTGTATAACACGTGAACAAATTCAATTTCTTTTAATATGCATAGCTTGTAATTTTAAGAGCTTATATTGATACAATCATAATCTTGATTTCCCTCATTAATTATCAGTAGACATAGGGAGGATCTTGCAACACAGTTTAATCTTACAAAAAAAACACAAAAAAACCTTTGCACCACTTGACCGCTTCCTTACAGTATTTCTGTTGTTACCAGAATATAAATGCTTTACCAAGAAAGGTAATGATTACCCCAGTATCAAGGTTTTCATCGGGCTTCTCATTAAATAAAATTTAAACTTACATTTCCATGTTAATAAATGAAAGCCTATAATTTCTTATTATCATGGTATAATTCATATGTGAATTTTTGTGAATGTTCCACTTACGCTGAGTGCAAAATGACCATTTAGTGTGCATTTATTATATGTTTGGCACTATTTTAAGTGCTTTAAGAATACCAACTTATCAACAATCCTTTGTGTTAAGTATTACTCTCATCTCCATTTTACAGATGTGGAAACTGAGATAGAGGTTAAGCAACTTGCCAAAGATCACATAGTTAGAAAGTGGTAGAACTAGGATTCAAACCCAGGTAGTCTGGCTTCAGGCTCCACCTCTTAAGTCACATGAAAATGCCTCTTTATGAAACTAAGGCGTGTTATCTCTGATAAACAAAATGAAGGTAATAGCTTAAAGACAACTGAGTTCAAAGAGTCAAATTATGACAGTTAATGTATTCCTAATAATTATTATTTCCTATTTATAAGTACTAACCCAAGAATTACAATATAGACACATGGGGAATTATATGAAGGTAAATATATATATGCACACTAAATCAAATTACTTGAAGATGATCTTATTAAATAGATACTTGCAATTATTCAGAGTAATTCATTCATTGAGCTCATTAGTTCTAAAATTTACCAGCCTCCAAGTAGGAAGGCTACATAACAGAAGTACTGTTATAAATTTCATTTTGAGTTTCAAAGAATTTTACAAAAACAATTTGTTCATGCAAAACAAGGCTCTGACATATACATTTAAAAGCAAAATGTATGTTACAAATGATTTCAGTGAAATATAACATTTTAGAGACGTTACTTGACTTTAACAGTTTAGCTAGTAGTAATACATTTTTAAACATCTTACCTTTGAGAATCCAAGTTCCACAAGTAATCTATCAGCTACAAACTCAATGTATTGTTTCATCAAAACACAATTCATTCCAATGAGGCCAACTGGCAAGGCTTCTGTTAAAAACTCCTGGGACGTAAACAGAAACAGAATAAAGTACTAAGCAGTACAATAAACATGTGGGGATTTTCCAAACAGAAAGAAAGCTTTAGTGTTCCAAAGTTCTGTTTTCTAAACAGAAAGAAAGTTTTAGTTTTATTAATTTTCTAAGACACTGATCTTGTTCAAAGAAAGTACACTAAGATAAACTCTCTTGAAATGGCAAATTATGTCCATTTGTTTAAAAGTGTTTGGGTTATTACTGTTCACGTGATTTCACATTTTCAATGATCAAAATAATACAAAACTAACAAATTACTGGTAGTTAAATAAGCAGCACATGTAAGACCTGTATTCATATGGTTTCTCAATAAAAAAAGGAGATGCTTGATGCTTTGTTCTGAAATATCTGGAGAAAGATTCATCTTTGTGCTGCATTCTCATATAGAATCATCAAAGATGACTGTCATGGAGAACATGACTAGGAAAAGGAGTTAGGAAAGAGAGAAAACTCAAATAACAAAGAACATGAGAAAAAAAATAGGAATGGATCTATCTGGAGGCCAGGAGATAAGCTTGAATTCCAACTATATTGAAAAGCAGTAGTAAGGAGTTAATAGAGGAAAAGTAAAAAAAACCATATTAACCACTGGGATTAAGTTTTCAAAATGATTAAAGATATCAAAATTCATTTTATGCCAGGGAGTGGGGTGTAACTCGGTGGTTGAATGCCTGCTTCGCATGTATGAGGTCCCAGATTCAATCCCCAGTACCTTCTAAAAAAATAAATTCATTTTATGATTTTCCTTCTCCCAATATGAAAGCTATGACTGTTAAACTATGTAGCATTTTTTTTTAAAATTTTTGTTTTACTTTTAAACTCATTCTTTAGATGATAAAAACACATCCTAAATAGGGTATCCAGGTCTTTCTAGTCAGAGATCTTCCTTCACAAGCTACAAATAAAGTTTTATTATTCACTAATTCATTTATTTATTCATTCTGTAAACATCTGGTACATGCTTCAAGCTAGATACCCTCTAGGTTATTGAGTATACAAAACAAATAAGGTACCATCTCTGGCTCCCAGAAGCTAAAATCTAAAGGAAGGATAACTGACTTATAAACCAAATTATAAACTGACATAATAATTGCAATACATATAGCACCATGGGTACTATCAGATTGAACCATATAAAATTGCTAATATTGTTTTGATCTATAAAATGGCAATTTCATGAGTCAACCTAATATAATAATGGTACAAATATCAGAAAAAAGAGAAATGTGCTAACTACTTAAGTTTCCCTGCTTACCTGCTCAATCTCAACAGCATTAACAATGATCTCCCTGACCCTTTCTTCTGAAGGCTTATTTACTAAGTACTGAAACATCAGGCAAGCAAAGTCACAGTGAAGTCCCTAAAATAGGAGAAAAACACCACATCAAATAACTTTTAATCAACTATTTGCACACAGTGATAGGTTAGGAAATATATAAAGGAAATTCTGAGAAGGCAACATGGAACTTCTGAAGATAAAAGGGGGATTAATAGAGTCAGGAATTTCTTTCCTTCAAATCTCATTAAAATGCCAGTACAACCTATAATGAAACATTTTCAATGTCAGCAAATCTGTTATTAACATTAAGGAAGAGTTAATGAACAAACAAGCAAGCAAAATCTACAACCAATTAAAGCATTTTACAACATAGAAAAAAGGCAAAGTAAAAGGAGCCAAAACAAAAATTTATCAACTTTAATATGTCCAAAAAAAATTAAGGAATGACTGAAACATAAGAAATACTAACAAGCAGGTAGAATTCAGTGAGAGAAATTTCAAAAAGACATAAAAGAATAGTTCAAGATAAAAACTAATTTAGTCCAATGAAAATGGAAGCTGAAGAATTAAGGACATCATCTGAAGCTTTATAAAGCAGAGATGACACTGTAGATAACAGGAGAAGAAAATAAACTTGAGATACAGAAAGATGATGGAATTCCAAACAAATTAAGTCAGAGACAGACACCAAGGTAGAGTCAACTAATACTTACAAACTACAAAGAGAAATAATCTTGTAAGCAACCAAGAAAAAGAAATCAACAGTGTGCACTTTAAAGAATTACAAATCAGAGTTGCTTAGATTTTTCCAAATGAATCAATAAAAACCCAAAGACAATAGAAAGACAAGACCCTAAAATCAAAGACTGTATTTCAAGGTTTATTTACCTAGTTAAATTGCTATTTCCAGAAGAAACCATCAGGAAAACACCCTCTAGACAAAATGGCTTAGAAAATTTACTCACTACATTTTTCCCCAGACTTAACTCAGGATTCTTCAAATTACCAAAGGCAGAATTTCAAGTTGCTGAAAGGTTAAAGAAAGTGTTGATTAGAACTGACAGCTGGCCACCTATTAGAAAATGAGTAAATAAAAGGTAGACAACTCATACTTATTAAATCAATAAATGAATAAAACTAATTTTGAGATTTAAAGCAATTCTGATCAAAATCCCAAAGGGATTTTTTTAATTCAAAAATTTATCTGGAAGAATAAATGGACAGAATCTTCTAAGAATATTTCAGAAAAGAAAGTTATAAGGAAAGCTTTATCCTACCAATAATTAAAACATGTAAAGCTACAATAATTAAAATAGTTTGTAATGGCATGAAATTTAATAGCTAGATCAAAGCAACAGAAAATAGCCATGCAAGAGATTTTCTTAATATATAGTAAGTCATCACAGGTCAATGGAGAAAGGATGAATTATTTAACAGAGAATTCAAAAAGCTGCCCAAGAGTGTCTGAAATTAAGTTAAATTCTAAAACCATATACCAAAACAAATTCCAATTGCATTAGAAAGCTAAATATTAAAAAGCTAAGAAGAAAGTATGTGTGACTATTTAACTTATCTCTGGACATAAAGGTTAAGGCTTTTGAATGTTTAAAGAACAAACAAAATTAAGAAGCTAAAGACAAACTGGGGGAAATATATATAAAAATGGAAAAATATAACAAATTCAATAAACAAAAAAATATGCAATAAATATAACAAATTCAGAAACCAAATACCTTTTGAAAGAGTGCAATCAGTTTGTACTACTGTACTTAGTAGTATGAATAAACCAATGAACAGGGCAACCATGACTCTTTCCTTTAAGGATTATAGATTAGTACATACTTAACTTTAATATATAACAAATAAATTTAAATTTTGCTAAGGATATGGTAAGAAAAGATGTGCTCATGCCTTGCTAATAGGGCCTAAATCACTATTAACTTTCTGGATGGAAATCTGTAAAGAAATATGAATACTCTTTTAAAAATTCGTATCTTATACTTACATCTATGGCCAATTCATTTTTGACTTGGGTGCCAAATCCACTCACTGGGGGAAGAATAGTCTCTTCAATAACTGGTGCAGGGAAAATTGGATATCTACATGCAAAAGAATGAAGGTGGGGCCCTACTTCATATCATATATAAAAATTAACTCAAAATGGAATCAAAGATCTAAATATAATAACCAAAACTATAAAACTCCTAGAGGAAAACATAGAAAAGCATCTTCAGGACGTCTTAGGCAATGGTTTCTTAGACTTTACACCAAAAGCACAAGCAACAAAAGAAAAACTAGGTAAATGGGATTTCATAAAACCAAAAACTTTTATGCATCAAAGGACATTATCAAGAAAGTGGGGAAAACAAACAAACAAACAAACAACAAAAAAAGAAAAAGATAAAGAAAAAACAAAAAGGAAGTGGAAAGACAACCTATGGAATGGGAGAAAATATTTGGAAATCATATATCTAACAAGGGGTTTTTTTTTTT
>JAQZBX010079621.1:0-13955 GCA_029593785.1 Cabassous unicinctus | reverse complement strand
AAAAATATCTTTAAAATGAATAATAAAGTTGGAGGAATTAAACTTCTTGAATTTAAAGCTTATTATAAAACAACAATGTTCAAAAACAGCATGGTACTGGCACAAGGATAGATATATAGACCAATGGAATAGAATTGAGAGTTCAGAAATAGACCCTCACATCTATTGCAAATTAATTTTTAACAAAGCTCCCATGACCACTCAATTGGGAAAGAATAGTCCCTTCAAAAACTGATGCTGGGAGGACAACCAGCAAAATGGTGGCAGAGTAAGGAGCTCCTAGCAACAAGTTGTGCTACACTGCAGTTAGTAATCACCCAAAGCAATCTAAAGCACCTGAAGAGCATCCTGCAACACCCTTGAAATAATGGAAGGAGGAGACTGCCCATATGCAGAGAAGATTCATGAGTAGAATACTCCAAGCCCCAGAGGCTGGTGCCCATCCTCCACTGGTGGCACAAGCCACCTTGGGAGCTATTCCGTGACTAAAATTGGAAGCTCCACTTCCAAAAAAAATGGGAAAGGAAGAGACGATTGGGCACCAACTTCAGCTACTAATTAGCAAATTCGGCCAAGTAAAGTATAATCATAGGAATGAGTGCGAGTGGGAGGGACTGAAAATCACAGGGCTTCTTTCCACAACGTTCAGATAGCAGCTTTAGCATAAGCCCCAGGGAGGAAGCTGGGGAGACCTGTGCCAGTCTCTCCAGGAAAATACAAGCCATGCCATGGAGCCCAGTGATCATCCTACTCTGGTGGTACAAGCAACTTCAGGAGCTATTCTGTAGCTGGAATTGGAGGCTCCATTTCCCAAAAACAGGGGAGGAAGATACAGGTGGCCACCAATTTCAGCTACTTATTAGTAAATTAGGCTGGCTAAAGTATAATCCTAAGAACAGCTAAATTTTGAACCTGTCAAGTCAGAAAGATGACAGTAGCCACAATTTTGACTCCACCCCCAGCATGAGGGGAAACCAGGCTGACTAAAAATCACAGTGATGTGATTTCTGGCTTCTTTCACCCAGAGTGGACAGCAGCCCTAGCCTAGGCTTCAGCCCCTGATAGCAGGGAGGAAGCTCGTGGGCACTGCACCAACCTATCTCGGTAACTACAGATACATTTGGCAGGCACAGACTGAATAGCTGGAAGACAACCAGGGCAGATGTGGTCATTTTGGACCCACAAGGTATAGATAGCCGCCCACACCTTCAGCGCCATCTCTGCCAGAGGCAAGGGAGAAAGGGGCTTGAAGCTTCATCAGTCCCTCTGGGCAACTAGAGTTTAGGCCTGCACAACTTGGATTATTACACATGGATGTGGCTCTGACCCTACCCCTGGCAAAGTAGAAAGTTGGGAGAAGCTTCATCGGTCCCTGGGGAAATGAGGGCAGCTTGAGCCTACATAGCTTACAGCAACAACTACATCCTTGGTTCTTACTACACAACTAGCAAGGGAGAAAGGGCAAGAAAGCCCTAAACTAAAGAGAGAAATTCTCCCCAGAATAATTACATCTAGTAAGCCAGATGTCAAGACACCAACATAAAATTACAATCCACACCAAGAAACAGGAAGATATGGCCCAGTTAAAGGAAAAAGATAAGCCTCCAGATGACGTAAAGGAATTGAGACAACTAATCACATATGTTCAAATAAATCTCCTTAATAAATTCAATGAGACGGCTAAAGAGAATAAGGATATTAAGAAGACATTGAATGAACACAAAGAAGAATTTGAAAGCATACATAGAAAAATAGCAGATCTTATGGGAATGGAAGGCACAATAAATGAAATTAAAAATACACTGGAATCTTATAATAACAGATTTGAGGATGCAGAAGAAAGGATTGGTGAGCTTGAAGAAATGGCATCTGAAAGCAAACATACAAAAGAACAGATGGAGAAAAGAATGGAAAAAATTGAATAAAGTCTCAGGAAACTAAGACAGCAAGAGACGTGCAAACATGCATGTCATGGGTGTCCCAGAAGGAGAAGAGAAGGGAAAAGGGGCAGAAGGAATAGTTGAAGAAATAATGGTAGAAAATTTCCCAACCCTAATGAAGGACATGGATATCCATGTTCAAGAAGCACAATGTAATCCCATACAAATAAATCCAAATATACCAACTCTGAGACACAAACTAAGGAGAATGTCAAATGCCAAAGACAAAGAGACAATTCTGAGTGCAGCAAGAGAAAAGCAATGTGCAACATATAAAGGATGCCCAATAAGATTAAGTGCTGATTTCTCATCAGAAACCATGGAGGCAAGAAGACAGTGGTATGATATATTTAAGGTACTGCAAGAGAAAAATTTCCAGCCAAGAATCTTATATCCGGCAAGATTGCAGTTCAAAAATGACGGCAAGTTTAGAATATTCACAGATAATCAGAAACTGAGAGACTTTGTAACGAAGAGATCGGCTTTGCAAGAAATGCTAAAGGATGTGCTACCCTGAAAAGAAAAGACAGGAGAGAGAGGTTTGGAAGAGAGTCTGGAAATGAAGATTATATCAGTAAAAGTAATTTAAAAGGGTCAAGTGTGGTGAAAATAAAATATGACAGAAAAAACCCAAATATTTAGGAATAAACTTAACCAATGATGTAAAGCACTTGTATTCAGAAAACTACAACTCATTGTTAAAAGAAATCAAAAAAGAACTAAATAATTGAAAGAACATTCCCTGCTCACGGATTGGAAGAATAAATATCATTAAGATGTCAATTCTACTCAAATTGATATACAGATTGAATGCAATCCTAATAAAAATTGAGCCAGCATTTTTCAACTACATGAAAGCATTATTATCAAATGTATTTGGAAGGGTAAGGGACCCTGAATAGCCAGAAACATCTTAGAAAGGAAAAGCGAAGTTGGAGGACTCTCACTTCAGGACTTTAAATTATATTACCTAGCTGCAGTAGTAAAAACAGCATGGTACTGGCATTAAGACAGACACATAGACCAATGGAACCAAATTATTAGTTCAGAAACAGACTCTCACATCTAAGGCCAAGTGATTTTTGACAAGCCTGTCAAACACACCCACCTCAGGGAGAACAGTCCATTCAACAAATGGTGCAGGGAGAACTGGATATCCATAGCCAAAAGAAGGAAAGAGGGCCCCTATCTCACATCTTATAAAAAGTTAACTCAAAATGAAACAAAAATCTAATTATAAAAGCAAGAACCATAAAGCCTCTAGAAGAAAATGTTGGAAAATATCTTCAAGGCGTGGTGGTAGGTGGTGGATTATTAAATGACATAAGAGGAGGACTGAGATGGACTACTGATGTTTAATGTATGTAGAAGTTTTAATTAACTTTAATGTAAAAGTGTGGAAATGTATAGAATTGATGGTAACACATTATAGTGAATAACAGCTGGTTTATAAATGAAAATGTGACTGAAAAGGGTAGTCTAGGAATGTAAATGCCAATTGACAGAAAGACAGAGAAAAATCTAGGGATTGAATAACACAGTAAACCCAGAGGTGGATGAGAATTGTGGTTTATGGTACAGATGCAAGAGTGTCCTTTGTGAGCCAGAGCAGATGTACATCACTGTTGCAGGGTGGTGGGAATGTGGAGAAGCATGGGAAAAATACAACTAGAGTGACCTACGGACTGTGGTTAACAGCAATATTCATGCATCTATGCCAAAGATGTTCTGTGTTGATAATGTGGGAATATGGAAAATGTGTGCCAAATGTACACTATGGACCTGGTAATAATCTGAAGATATTATTTTATAATCTGTAACAAATGTTCAACCACGGTGTGGTGTATTGATAGAGGGGCTTTGTATGTGAATTCTGCACATGTGCATGATTGTTTTGCAAGTTTACAACTTCATTCGTAAAAATATATTTAAAAATAATAATAGGGTAGGTTGGGGGAAAATACATAAAAAATAAGATAAAGACTATAGTTAGTAATAAGATTTTGAGGACATTCTTTCATAATTTTTAACAAATGTCTCACAACAATGCAAGGTGTTGGTGGAGGGTTGATGTTTGGGACCCCTGTATGATATTATGCATGTTTGCTTTTTAAGTTCACAACTTTTACTATACACATATTGTTTTCATATGTTCATGTATAAATGATATAATAATAATAATAATAATAGGGTGGGTTTGTGAAAAAATACACCAAATATAAAATACTTTGGTTAATAGTAATATTTTCAGAATGCTCTTTAATCACTAGTAAAAATGTTTCACAACAATGCAAGGTAGGGTGAGGTATGAGAGCTCTTTATAACATTACATATGGTTGTTTTGTAAGTTCACAACTATTACTACACACTTATTGTTTATTTACATTTATGTATAAGTTATTACTTCAATAAATGAAAAAAGAAACTGATGCTGGGAGAATTTAACATCCAAATGCAAAAGAATGAAGGTGAACACCCATTGAATAGCATATACAAAAAAATAACTCAAGATAGACCAAAGACATTAATATAAGAACAAGGCCTATAAAACCCTTAGAAGATAATGTAGGAAAATATCTACAAATCTTGTGTTAGCCAATGATTTCCTAAACTGTATATCCAAAGCACAAGGAATAAAGTATAAGTAGGTAAGTGGGAATTCATCAATATTTAAAAAAAACATTCATGCATTAAAAGACCTTATCACAAAAATGAAATAACTACTACTCAAGGGGAAAAATATTTGGAAAATATTTATCTGATAAAGGTTTAAAATCCAGAATATATAAAGAAATTCTAAACCTCAACAATAAAAAGTCAAAGAACCCAATTTGAAAGTGTGCAAAATTCTTGAATAGACTTTATTCCAAAGAGGTTATACGAATGAGCTACAAAGCACATGAAAATATGCTCAATATCCTAGCTACTAGGGAAATTCAAGTCAAAATTACAATGAGATACTATTTCACTCCCACTAGAATGAGTACTATTAAAAGAGAGAAACTTTAAGTGTTGGAGAGGATGTGGAGAAATTGGAACGTTTATTCATTACTAGTGGGAATGTAAAATGGTGCAGCAATTGTGGAAGACTCTTTGACAGGCCTTCAGTTATCTAATTATAGAATTATCACATGACCCAGCAATCCCTCTACTAGGCATATACCCCAAATAATTGAAAGCAGGGTCTCAAACAGATATTTTCTCACTGATCTTCACAGTGGCATTATTCACAATTGCCCAAAGATGGCAGCAACACATGTGCCCATCAACCAATGAATGGATTTTAAAAATGTGGTAAAAGCATACAATGGAATATTATTCAGCTGTAAGAAGGAATGAAGTCCTGATTCATGTGTAGCTTAGATTAACCCTGAAGACATTATTATTCTGAGTGATGTAGGCCAGATGCAAAAGGACAAATATTTTATGATCTCACTGACATGATATATTAAATTAGCAAACTCTTTGAGTTGGAATCTAGAACATAGTCTACCAGTGGCTGTATTGGGAGTGGATAATTGGAGTTAATGCTTAATTTGTACAGGATTTCTATTTGGGCTAATTGTAAAGTTTTGGAAATGGATGGTGGTGAAGCTAGCACAATATTATGAGTGAAATTCACAATACTAATTATATATGTGAATGTGGTTAAAAGATAAACTTTTAATTGATATAAATGTTATCAAAATAAAAATTAAAAATTAATAAATAAAACATAGAATTGAATAACACAATAAACCCTATTATAAGCAATGGACTATAGTTCATAGAGCAAGTATAAAAATGTTCTTTCATTAATTATAACAAATTTGCTATAATAATGCAAGGTGTTAATAATAAGATGGTGCATAAAAATATATATACCAACTATAAAATATGGACCATAGTTAATAGTACAATTTTAATATTTTTGCATCAATTTTTAAAAAGGTCCCATACTAATGCAATTGTCAACCATACGTGGTTTATGGGAACATTGTATGTTTTACATGATTTTTCTGTAACCCTGCAACGTCTATAATTAAATTTTTAAAATACAAATGATATACAATAAAAGTTAACCCTAAAAAATGAAGATTGAATAAAAATTTCTGCAGATTGCAAAAGCTGATAGAATTCCATTTTTATAGCTTATAATATAACTTTTATTAGAAAAGTTATACATAACATAGCATCAACTATTTACAAGAACAATGTTAAACCTGATAAGTAACAAAAATCAGACTATGTGTAACAAGAAACTAATGGCCTTTCTATAACCAAACATTCACTTACCTACAATGTCTTTGTACAAAGGTGGGAAATCCATGGTTTACAGGCATATTATACTGAAAATAATTCGTCAATAGCAATTTTATACAATTATCATTCTCAAGTAACTCAATCATTAAAACAGTAATTAAGATTTCACAAATTTAAAACATTTCACATGATTTAAAATTTATTGGGTATACACTGAAGTCTGTTTTTCAAAAGTGATTTTTCCCTCACAAAAGTGCCAATACTTAAGGTAGGATATTCAGCGTGAGTAACTTTGCCCTAAAAAGTTAAGACTTTTGATAATAATAATAGTCACATAATTTCTGTGCTATCTGGTCTGTTAATAATAAAGCCTTTATTTGGATGTGTGTGTGTCTGTTTCTTCACTTAAATTAACAGAAACCAGAGAGGATTTTTGTTGCAAAGCTTTTAAAATTCCAAACACAGGAGTGTGCAGCACTGGAAAAAGATCAGCACTAATACTTATAATACATATCAGGAAAGCCATTAGTTTACTTCACAGCATTCTCTGCTTAAAGGGTAAGTCATCCAGGTGTATAAGTTTCCATCAGTGTGTCCTTTGAAAAGACGTGGTAATTTCTAGTTTCATTATCTGATATTCAAATAAATATATCCTAATATACTTTCAAAATTGAAGCCTCAAATGGAATGATCTGCAAAGTAGACTACTTTAAACCAAGTAAGTCCTATATTTTTGTAGTTGAAAGGGATCAGTTACAGCACAATTTCACATATACCCTTGCTTATTATATAATTAGTGTTTAAAACATACCTCAAAATGATGAATGAATTCTCCTGTTTCAGGTAATCCCCTAAGGAAATTGGTTCACAGGAATATTGACTTTTCACAAATAGGAAAAGAGAATTTCTTTCTAAGACTTACATCACAATTTTTAATGAAATTGTCAGACATTTTCTGAGACAGGTTTATCTTTTCAAAGCAGTGATGGAGAACTAAGACAAAAATCTTGACTTTCAACTGCTACTCAACATTATTACATGCACCAATATTTCACAGATCTTTTCTGAACTGTTAAATAATCTTCTGGGTCCTTGAGGTACTTGTTTTCTCCATCAGAACACAAACACAAACTGAATAAGCAGTTCCCCTAAAGATGAAATTGATAAATTTAAAATAATGGGGAAAAATTAAAGAAAAAGGCAGAGACATTATACAGACAAAAATCTAAATTTTCTGAAATGTTTGTGTGTGTGTGTGTGTGTGTGTCCTGCTTATGGGGAAAATTTGTACACACTAGTAAAATCAATGCTAGCTATAATGTTTCTAGCTGCTCAAATAATATGGAATCTTGGTCCAGGTGTGGGGATGATGTCACTGTATGGTTCTTCTTATGTCAGCTTGCTGCTTTTTAAGAACCAAGAAGCTCTAGAGCTTTGTTTTAGATTGTTGTTCATTTGTGTTTTGACATAGTTCAAGCAAACTGAAAGATTAAGCTCCAGTTTTAGCAAGAGCTCGCTGAAGACCAAGAAGTTTCTGCTGAGATCTATTGTTCCATCTTCTTTCTTCTTGATCCTGATCACCCCTAGAAGCATCTTCATTATCTTCTTTCTCTTTTTCCTTCTCTATTTCTGGCAGACTTTCTAGCCCTGGTATTAGCTGACAGATGTTTGGAGGCTTTTCTAGAGACGGTTGAACATGGGGTATTTCCATCTGCTCAATTGGCTGAGGAGGCATCACAGGCTCTGGGCCAACTTGTTCAGCCTTTCACTTAACTTCTTTAGGTGGTGGTGGGACATGGTTGCCTCATACATATTTGTTCTGCTGGTTTCCATCATTGTTTCCTGGATGCAGCTCAGTTCTTCCAAAATGGGAAGAACCAAACATGTTGCTGATGCTGCTGTTGCTGCTCACCTCCAACCTCTGGATTTTCAATTTCTTTAAGGAACTCATCCAAATTATCAGCTTCTCCTCTTTTTCTCCTTTATCTAAAGTCTTCTGGTACAGGTGGTGTAAGACAGCATGTAAAGATCTTGAGTAGTCTATTATTCCACAAAGGTGTCAGATCCAAAGAAATAACAATATCATGATAATAGCTAAGTTGGTCTCTAATTGTCTTGTTGTCCAACTCTTTGACATTGCCAGCAATTAGTTTCCTCTTCCTCTTGGCTCTTGTTTCTTTGACAGAGATATCAATAGGTTCCAGAGAAAATGCTTCTTCATTTGGAATAAGTGTTGTTTTATCAGTCATAGTTGGCATTGGTTCAACATGATCCATTGAATCAGGACTATCAGGCCCACCCATTGATACATTATTATCCTCATCCACATCATCATGTGCAGGCTGTTCTGGCAACATCACCCCTGCCTCAGAGAGAGCACAGGGATGGTGAAAGATACCACCATCATTATTATTGATGCTTGTAATCTAATATACCGCCACCATTTTCTTCTCCTAAATTGTCATCCTTATTTTGGTCTTCATATTCTGAAGGGTTAATTTTCTCATTCTGATTGCTGGTGCTCTTCTCAGTAAGAGGTTAGAAAGTCTCTTCCTTTTAATTGTCATCGTCCTCAAAAGTGCTGTCTTCTCTCATTATCTCACAGTCATCCATTCCAAAGCTGCCAAAATCATTTTCTTGTAGGATACTGATGTTCCCAACTTTTTCTCTCATGGTTATCTCTTCTACTCTACTCTGATGTAGGCTGAACAGCTGAGCCATATTGATGTCATCTAAGTCAGGCAGTGGTTTATCAAAGTGATGAAATTCTTCAGGTAAGCTAATGACATTATAGCTGCTTCCTGATTTTCCTCAGGCAGGTGGACAAAACCTGGCTGAAAAACTGTCTTTATCTTAATGAATGCCTCATTACAGTCGGCAAGGAGATATCTGGCTTTCCTGTGGTAGATTGGAACAACTTCCTGTAAGCGATGTCCTGATGTTCAAAATGTCATCTTCACTTTGGGGGAGATGATACTCTTCATACTGCTCTCTAAATTACATTCAAACACATGGACATTGGTTAACTTCTTATCCTGATGAGCCACCAGCCAAATGTTGGCCAGAGGCCTAATTTGCTGAGGACCAAATGTGTGTAGAATGTTCTTTCTGACTATGGAACAGGAGGAAACCTTCCTCTCCATCTGCAGTAAGGCCAGGGATAAGGGGCTCTGGGAGGGGAAGAGGGTTGGGGGAGGGGATGGGAAAGTGGGTGAGCCATTGTGCAGCGTAGCTTCAGACAGCTCCCTCTGACACCAGGGCCTCTGCCCCTGCTCCTCCTGCACTCACCTGAAATAATTCATCACTATATTCACAATTCAAGAAATGTTGAAGGAGTCATTTTTGGAGAAGCAAGATGATATGCGCTGAAAATATTTATCTCCACAAAGGACTGAAAGGCACCAGAAATGATAAATAGATGGATAATTATATAAGATTGTTTCCTTAGTATTAAAATCTTTTTAAAAGTTAAGCAACTGTTGGCCCAGAAATATAACTTTGATTTGTGGTTTATAACATACCTATTATTTAAGAGGATAAGAGATATATTACTATCCAAAGTATATGATTGGGAGAGTCTTATACTATAGCTCAAGTTGTATATATCAAATTAAGTTAATCTATGATGTTTATACATGCATACTTATAATTAAATGACAAACAGCATTTGAGAAATAATTTTAGTTAGCAATTCAAAAAGGGAGATGTGCTTAATCAATAAAAAAATGAAGGTGTAATATTAGACAAAAAAAACCACATTATACTAAGTGAAGGAGACCAGACACAGAGTACTACATATTGTATGATTCTATTTATATACAATGTAATTATGAATCAATTTATAAAGATGAAATTAGATTAGTGGTTATGTAGGGCTAGGGAAGGAATGCTAAGGGGTGTGGAGTCTTTCTTTTTGGAGTTGTGAAATTGTTCTAAAATTTTTGAGATGATGAATGTACAACATTGTGATTATACTAAAAGCCATTGATTAGACATTTTAGATAGATTATATGATATGTGAATATATATCACTAAAACTTCTCAATAAACTAATATATAATTGTGCAAGAATAGCCAGAAATAGCAGTTATGTACAGCAGGGAAACAGAGAGAGATTGAGAGGAGAGGAATTTTCTTGTTTGTTTGTCTTTTTATAATTGTTATTATTGAAAGAATGGAAATGTTTTAATAATATTTGAAGTGATGAATGCACAACTATATGATTATTCCAAATGCCATTGATTGTATATTTTGGATTAATTGTATGCTTTATTAATATGTATCAATAAAATTGATTAAAAAATGAAGGCCTAGCAGGGGAAATATGGAACAAGGAACAAATGGGACCAAACAAGTAGCAATATGATACAATTAAACCTAAAAATATCTATAATTACAATTAATTAGTCAAGAACCACAATTAAAAGGGAGAGAGATTTTTTCATAAGATTAAATGCCAGACCCAAACTTATTTTGCCTTCAAAAATGCACTTTAAACATAAAGAAACAAATATGTTAAATACATAAAATATCAATAAAAATGTACATGTTAACACTAATATAAAGTAGACTTCAGAGCATAGATTCTTTTCAGAGATAAAGAAGGTAATTCCACAGTGATTAATGGGTGAGTTAAACAAGATAACATCAAAATATGAAACACTTCTCCAACAAATAACACAGCCTCAAAATATGTGAAGCAAACTGATAGAACTAAAAGGAGAAATAGACATCTGAACAATTATAATAAGAGATTTTGACTTTTCCTTCTTGCAATTAAATTCTGAGGTCCAAGATTGTATTCTGTGTGGGTTCAGTCTTTTGGATATTGTGAACTTGTAGCCCAATATATGGCCATTCAATAAATGTTCAATGTGCTTTTGAAAACAATGCAGTTTGAAGTTTTGTGGTATACTGTTCTACAAATACCAATTGGGTCATCTTGGTAAATTGTGTTGTTCAAACATGAAAGCTATCGTTATTTTTATCTGATTGTTTTATCAGTTTTTGTGTGCCATATATTAAACTGTTTGAATACAGTACCTTTCTCCATTAGTCCATTTTTTTCTCTTCATTTTGCTTCATATATTGTCATGCTATGTCTTTAAATGTAGAAAATTTTCATGCCATCTTATTCGATGAATATTTCAAGTTGCTATTTTAAATTGTAAAGGTAAAAGGCAAATACGTATATTTACATTAAGGAATTGGTCTCCAAATTAGATTGTGCAAAACCAGGGAATAAATTGTTTAGGGTACACATTGTTTTTATGGAAAATATATAAGAACCTGTATTTAAATTTATTTCCCTGTAGTTATTTTAAATCATATTAATATTTACACATTACTAGCTACAAAATGCATTAATACAATTACAAATATAGATAATATATAAATGCATACCCTTATATGTGGGGTATAGTATAATTTTACTGGAAATGTTCTGTGATAAAATATTAAACACAAAATAGTTTGAGAACATTAAATTTCATCAATCACATCATCAAACTGTAATAATAACAATCTTCTAATTAAGAGTAGTGTTAGTGCTGCTTTTAATTAAAGAGTGTTACTAATTCAAAGATCAAGAAAGCAAATACTACAATATGAAATGTTGCTACATTTTGGATATATTGATTCAATATGGCTGTTTTAGTTTGCCAAAGTACCAGAAATGTGCTGGCTTTTATGAAGTGTATTTATTTGGGGTATGTGATGGTTAGGCTAATGTGTGAACTTGGCAAAGTAATTGTGCCCAGTTGTTTGGTCAAGCAAGCACTAGGCTAAATGTAATACAAGGACATTTATGGACTTTAGCCACCAGTGAGTTTACTGCGTAGCTAGCTGATTACATCTACATCAACCATGGAGATTGCCGCCAGCATTGAGTGATGCTGTATCCAATCAGTTGAATGCCTTAAAAGGGGAAGTGATTTTAGCATTCAGAGAGGAATTTCCCAGCTCATCTTTGGACAGCCACCGTCTCCTGGAAACTCATCAAGGCCCTTCATTGGACTTACATCAGAGCCCTTGGTTTGCAACCTGCCTGCAGAACCTGAATGTATGTATCCCCACGGTCACATGAGAGACTCTTATAAAATCTCATACTATTGACAGACATCTCCTGTTGATTCTATTTCCCTAGATAACCCTGACTAATACAGGGTAAAAGCTTACAGTCCCAAAACAATGGAAAGTCCAGCTCAATGCACCATAAAACATGCTTTTTCACCAAAGTCAGCTACTGTTGCTCCTGGAGTTGTTGGAACATGGTAAAGCAAGATGACCACCAGTCTCTGAAAGGTCTCTGCCTTACCCTCCAGAATCTACTATCTCTTGGAGCTCAGCTGTGAGCAACCAGGCATAGGGCTTATCTCTTTCTAGGCATCTTATGTCAGTTTTGGCTCTTCTGCTCTCTTCCCAAGTTCAGCTGCAAGCTATCAGGTATATAGCAGGACTGGTCTCCTCTTGAACTACTCCATGGGCCCAGCTTCTTGGGGCCTTTGTGCTTAAGCAATCCTCTCTCTCACATTGCAGGATCAAATATCCTGGCTCCCTTTTGTCCTCTTTCTGTCTCTGTAAGTCTGTTTATATCAGAGCCAGCAATAGAGTACGAACTCAACTGACAGTTCACCTCACTGACTTAGTTCAATCAAAAGCCTTAAAGTAATCTTATTAAGCAATCTAATCAAAGGACCCTCAAGTGAATTTAATGCAATCAAAGGGCACCACACCCAGAGGAATAGATTAGTTTACAAACATAATATTTCTCATTTTGGGAATCATAAAATAGTTTCATATTGTCACAATGGCTATTTATTTGTCACCACTAGAGATTTCTATGCATACAGCAGGCATTATTGTAGGGATTGTCAGTGTTCATATATGAGAAACTTATAGGAAACTCTACTGATATCCATATGTCTATCATATTATTTTCCTAATATATTGCAACAATGGAACAGAAGCTTTAAAATTGAATTGCAAATAAATTAACTTTACTTATGTATTCTTGTCAAAAGAGTTGAATACCTACTAATAAATAATCTTAATCATAAATTTTCTAAATGAACCACTGGAAAATGAATTGTAAATAACTTTTTTTGGTTTGGGCAAAATGTAGTTATTTAAAATCTGTTTTTCTGTAATACAAAAAAACAGGTTGAACTATCATTAATCTATCTTATCAACCACATCTTCATCACATGCTTCTGTTTTATATTATTTACATTTTAGGGATATTTTAAATTTATGAATAAATACAGGAGTATCTATTTTAAAGTTGCATATAGCAGGCAACATTAATATATATATTATTTCTGTTCTAGTATTCTGTAGATTTCAAAGAGATAATTAGAAATACACCTTTTAGCATATAAGTTTTAGAACATAGCCTTAAGTGCTGATGTTTCAGGCATCAGTGTATGTGCAAATTTTGGAGGGGAACCTCCAAAATTTATGTATGCTTGTTTTGTTTCTGTGCAGTTTCATAATACAATGACTATCCCTTAAAACTCATGTTAATGTCCCAACAATTGGAAATAGGCAGTAAAGTTAATTTTGAAGCATTTTGCAAATAACCTCATCAAGGGACAATCTTGAAATAATTCTCCTAACACTTTCCCAAATACAGCTTTTTGCTCAGCATTTTACTTACAGCTTCTTTTAACTGATTGTTTCTAAGACTATAGATAATAGAATTCAAGAATGGAGAGACTATAGAATAGAACACAGAGGTGATCATGTCCTGAATTGTGGGTGAGCTGGAGGTTG
>JAQZBX010079620.1:0-13955 GCA_029593785.1 Cabassous unicinctus | reverse complement strand
CGGAACCCCCGATGTGGGAGAGAGGCGTCCTACCACCTGCACCACCTTAGTTCCTGGTTTTTCGGTGTGTCTCGTCTTGGCTCTCCCTTGTGTCACACTCCTGTTATGTCATCATCTTGCTGTGTGGCTCGCAGGGCCTGGCAGCGCACCTGTGCACAGGGCCTGGTGGCCCACGTGCCTTCTATATTTTTCTTTTTTAAATTTTTACCGGGAGGTCCTGGGGATTGAACCCAGGTCCCTCCGTATGGGAGATGGACGCCCAACCACCCGAGCCTCATCCGTCCTCCTGCTATATCTCTTAAGGTTGACCAAAGATACCCAAAGTTACACTCTTGTCCCATACAGGATGGTCATATAATAAATCAGGCTTAGTTTATCGCCAGCATTCCAAAAACCAGACCTAGGGAGAAAAACTAGGTCTGGGGACACATACACGGTTTGTAATACAGCGAATGTTTAGCCTACCCTGATTATCACAAAATCAGGACAGCGAGAATATTTGCATTCATTTTCCATTTTACTTTTTATATGGAAAATTTTATACTTTTTATTATGCAAAATTTCAAATATATCGTTGGAGAACTGAATATCCATATCCAAAAGAATGAAAGAGGATCACCATCTCACACCCTATACAAAAATTAACTAAATATGGAACAAAGATCTAAATGTAAGAGTCCAGACCATAAAGCTCCTAGAAGAAAATGTAGGGAAGGATCTATGAGATCTTATACTAGGAAATGGTTTCATAAATGTTACATACAAAGTGCGAGCAATGAAAGAAAAAATAGACAAATGGGACCTCTTCAAAATTAAAAACTTTTGGACTTCTGAGGAGTTTGCCAAGAAAGTGAAAAGGCAGCCTACTCAATGGGAGAAAATACTTGGTAACTATCTATCTGATAAGGGCTTAATCTCCAGCATATATAAAGAAATCCTACATCTCAAAAATGAAAAGACAAACAACCCATTAAAAAAAATGGACAAGAGATTTGAATAGACACTTCTCCAAAGAAGAAGCACAAATGGCTAAAAAGCACATGAAAAGATGCTTAACATCACTAGCTATTAGGGAAATGCAAATCAAAACTTCAATGACATATCATCTTACACCTATTAGACTTGCGGCTATTAAAAAAACAAGTGTTGGAGAGGTTGTGGAGGAAAGGGAACACTTATCCACTGCTGATGGGAATCTAGAATGGTGCAGCCATTGTGGAGGACAGTTTGGCGGTTCCTGAGGAAGCTAACTATAGAACTGCCATATGATACAGCAATCCCACTGCTGGATATATACCTAGAATAACTGAAAGCAGGGACACAAACAGATATATGCACACCAATGTTCACAGCACAATTATTCACTATTGCCGAAAGTTGGAAGCAACCCAACGGATATGCAAACTGTGGTGTATACATACAATGGAATATTACTAAGCTGTAAGAAGGAATGCAGTATTAACACATGGAATAACACGGATGAATCTTGAGGATCTTATGCTGAGTGAAGTAAGCCAGTCACTGAAGGACGAATATTACATGACCTCACTGATATGACTTAAGTAAATTGAGCAGATACACAGAGCTAGAGTCTGGAAGACCAGTTAACAGGAGACAGAAAGGAAGTAGAGGGTAGTGAGCTGATACCCACATGGGCAAAATCTATGATTAGGTAGAAGGGTGTAGTTGGGCAGTGGATGGATGTGAAAGTGGTGTAGTGATATGATTGGGTTTGGTAGTGCTGGTCTGTGAAGGGGAGTAGGGTGAGGGTTTTGGGTTGGCTATCCATGGAACTAGGGGGAGGGTTGGAGGAAGGAGCAGGTGAACTCTGGGAATTTGCAGGTCTGTGGTTAAAAGTACAACGGTGGGAATGTTCTTTTGGCAAATATATCAGGGGAGGGTTACTGGTGTAGGGCATCAGGTATGGCGGGATATGTGGGATAAGGCACACCTGAGACATGCCTCTATGGACTATGTAAGTGTTCATCTTATCAGAGTGTGTTATCTCAGCGGGTGGAGCCCCACACAATAAACAAGAAAGTATTAAACTCCCATCCTGGGGAGTCTTGCCATATTCTCAGAGTGACAAGAATCTCTCAAGAACATAGGCAGTGCCTAATAAAAGAAAACAGACCAATATGTCAGGCCCTCAATATTATTGCAAGTAATTATGAATTGTATTCTTCAAAAATGGAAACTTAGTGGTTACCATAGGTTCCAAGGGGAGAGGGAGGGAAGAATAGAATAGATGAAACATAGGGCATTTTAAGGCATTAGAATTGTTCTGCATGATCTTGCAATAACAGATACAGGCCATTTTAAATATCATCAAAACCTATAAAAATGTACGGTTCAAAATGTAAACCATAATGTAAACCATTGACCATGGTTAGTAGCAATGCTTCAATATTTGTGCATCAATTGTAACAAATATACCATCCACATGTAAAATGTCATTAATAGGGGAGAGTGAAAGAAGATGAGGGTGTTGAGTATATGGGAATCCCCTATAATTTCTACGTGACTTTTCTGTAACCTAAAGCTTCTATGAAGATAAAATGAAAAGAATAAGACACTGAAGGAGTACAGAAGAAATTGTCACTGTACATACAAGGTAACATCTTACAATGATGAAAGATACAATGTATAAAATTTTTTATTACATTTCGATTTTTTATTTTCTGTTTTTTATCTTTGTATTTTATTTGTTATTTTTAAAATTATTATTATATTATTTTCTTATTAATTTTATATGGTTATTTTTTCAGCTTCATTTTTGGAGAGGTTTTGGATCACTGAAGGGTCACAACTGTGGCAGGGGAGGATCACTGGTGTGGGGTGTCAGTGATGAGGGTATGTCTGGAGAGGTGTGCACCTGGGGCATGGCTTTAAGGCATATGAATATGTTGAACTGTTCATGGAGTATTGTCTCAGTGGGTGGAGACGCAAAAAATACCCGAAAGAATATTGAATTCCCATCTTGGGGAGTCCTGCCCCATTCTCTAATAGAAGGGCAAGAACCCCCAAGTACATGAACAGTGCTTAGTGAAGGAAGACAAATTATTATGCTAGGCCCTTGATATTGATGATTCTATTTATGAACATTTTCTTGTGAAATTGAATCTTAGCCTAGTATTATATATTGCCCAAGAGTTACCTCCTGAAAGCCTCCTTGTTGCTCAAACGTGGCCTCTCTCTAAGACAAACTGAGCATATAAAGACACTACCTTCTCCCTGGCATGGGACATGACTCCTTAGCACCAAGGGATTATTACCAAGCACCAACTAGCAATGCATCTGGAAAAAGACATTGAACAAAAGGGGGCAATATTAAATACGAATGAGTTTTTATGGCTAAGAGATTTCAAAGTGAGTTGGGAGCTCATTCCAGAGATTACACTCATGCATGTCTCAACAGGAACTCATTGACGGCCTGAGTAAACAGTGCCTCAAACAGTGGGGCTCCTGAGGGCTCTAGAAACATCTAAACACTATAAGCAGGGCAGGCAAACAGGAATTCAGCACCCTGTCTGTGGGCCTTGCTTTGGAATTTATGCTACTCTATGTAACATAGTTAGACTCATTTATAGTCTCCTTACACATGGCTCTTCTGCCCCTTTTATTTGAACCTATGCTTAGCACTACATTTGTTAAATATATGTTCCAGAGACTTAAATCTTTGGTCTGTTCATGTGCCGGTTGAGCCTTGAATCTCATCAGAGTTGCAACATCTACTCTCCAGTTCTTTGGACTCACTTAGGACAACTAAAAGGAAGATGATGGACAATGCCCATCCCAAGGAACAGGGAGTGTCTGCAACTGTAAGCAAGATCATTCCATCCACTGTCCCATGAGATCTAAGCCCCCTCTCAATTAGAAACAGAGTGGGCATCACCATCCTCAAATCCTCAAGATTGTGGAATGAACAATGGATTAAAGTAGACTTGTTATTATTCTATTAATGGGAGAACTTTTATCATTGAGATAAAGGCATGGCCACCAGAGGTTCTGAGGAGAGGGAGAGGGAAGAATAGGTGTAACGTGGGTGCATTTTTGGGACATTGGAATTGTCCTACATGACACTGCAATGATGGATACAGGCCATTATACATTTTGTCATAATCTACAAAATTGTGTGGGGCAGAGTGTAAACTATAATGTAAACTATATTCCATGGTTAGTAGCAATGCTTCAATATATGTTAATCAATTGTGACAAATTTACCACACCAATGAAGGATGTTCTTAATGTGGGAAAGTGTGGGAGGGGGAGGGGTTGGGGCATATGGGAATCCCCTATATTTTTTATGTAACATTTATGTAATCTAAAGCTTCTTTTAAAATAAACAATTTAAAAACAATATTAAAACATGAGAAAAATAAACTTACTTTGCTTAAAAAATTTCAAACACATAGAAGCAGAAAGAATAATCCATGTACCCATTAAGTTCAACAATCATCAACTTTAACAATCATTAACTTTCTTCAATTTTGTTTTATCTATCCCCTTCACATCTTTTTATTTTTATTGTTGCTGGAATACTGTGAACAAAGGATTCATGTCAAATCATTTCATCCATAAATACATTTTAAAAAGTAGACTTATTATACTAGCAGTGGAAGAACTTGTAACATTGATATAAAGGCCGTGGTCACCATAGTTTCTCAGGGGAGGGAGAAGGAAAAACAGGTGTAACATGGGGCATTTTGGGATCATTGGAATTGTTCTGAATGACATCACAATGATAGATACAGGCCATTTTACATTTTGTAAAAACCTATAAAAATGTGCAGTTGAAAGTATAAACTATTATGTAAACTTTTGACCATGATTAGTAGCAATGCTTCAATATGTGTTCACCAATTGTATCAAATATACTGCACTAATCAAAGATGTTGTTAAAAGGGAAAAGTGTGGTAGGGGGAGGAGTTGGGGTATATGGGAATCTCCATATATTTTTGATGTATCATTTATGTAATCTAAAGCTTCTTCAAAAATAAAAAATTTAAAAAGATAAGGACTTGTTTCAACATAATCACAGTATAATACCATACCCAAGTAAATGACCAATACTGACTTAACATCTGCTAATACCTAATACCTTTTCAATTTCCTCAAGTGTCTCATAACTATATATTTGCAGTTCATTTGATCAAATTAGGAACCAAAATGTCCCTCTGTTTTCATTCCCCAGCTGCTAAAAGAATACCATATGTAGTGCATTGGCATAGACAATGGGAATTTATTGACTCATGGTTTCAGAGGATAGAAGACCTGCCTCCTCCCAAGGTGGTATCTTCTGGCTGGCTGGCAATCTTTGGAGTTCCTGGGTTTCTGTCACATGGTGATGATCTCTCCTTTTTCTTCTGGGTTCCATTGACTTCCTACTTCTGGCTGCTCAGCGTGGCTTCTTCTTCAGTGTCTAATTTCCTTTGCTTGTAAGGACTTCAGCCATATTAGATTAAGGCGCACACTCATCCAGTTTGGGCACACTTTAACAAACAACACCTTCAAAGATCCTACTTACAACGTGTTTACACCCACAAAACCAGCAGTTGGGACCTCAACATGTCTTTTGTGGGGACATGATTCAATCCCCAACATCTCCTCGTTGCATTGGTTGCTACATCTCTTATAGTCTTTTTTTTTTTCAGATTGAATATAATTTTACATAGGCAATTTTTAAAATAGTTATTGAAAGACTGAAAAGCATAAAAGAAAAAACAACAACAACATGGTGACAAGAGATCAGAACTGCAAGAAGCAGCAACAATGCCAAAGCATAAGGGGTATGGAAAAAGGTTGGTTTTTTTTTTTTAAACTTTATTTTTAAAGAAGTTTTAGATTACAGAAAATTTACATAAAAATATAGGGGATTCCTATATACCCCACCCTTCTCTATCACACTTTCCCCTATTAATAACATCTTACATTAGTGTAGTACATTTGCTAGAGTTGGTGAACTAATATTGAAACATTGCTACTAATGATGGCCTATAGTTTACATTATGGTTTACACTTTGCACCACATAATTTTATAGGTTCTGACAAAATGTATAATGGCCTGTATCCATCATTGCAATATCATGCAGAACAATTCCTTAAAAATGCCCTATGTTCTACCTATTCTGAGTCTTTTAATATATTACCATTTCCCCTCAAGTTTATCTATTTGTTGAAGAGAATATACCCCACTGGCCTCTTGCCATGACTGGAGAAAAACAAATGACCTGATACAGAAGCTGGGCTGGGGCAGAATGGGAGTACAGCTTTCCAGGATGTTGGGTCACAGGGTCAGGCCTGGGTAGCTTTTGGGTGATGTTTTCCTCCATTTCTCTATTTTAAAAATTTGCCTTGAAGTCTTTAGTGTGTGTAATTTTTATAAAGAAAAGTGGAAACAGAAGTAGAAACAACGATCTTTGATCAGATCAGATGCCTTGGTGTTTATTGTCATTGCAGAATGTACATACTCCACATTTCATTCACAGGAAATAGAGCCTATTTCTCACCAACAGTATCTGACACTCAAACATATACACCAATCTTGAGAATTGCCTCGGTCCATTGCTCCATTACCACCTGAGCACCAAAGAACAGGAGTAAATCTTGGCCAGATCCCATGGAATGTTGTTACCTCCAACCCAAGGGTAATGATTCTTAGAAAGGTTGTCTCATTGCCCTCTTTTGGCAGCAAAATGCCCAGTTAGACCTCACCTCCATACTCCCCAGGAATAAGTACACCCTTGATAGATTACATTCAGATTGTAGGTTCTCTGGTGAACAGGAAGAGAAGGTCAAGGTTAGCATAGCAGATCCCACCAACACCTTTGGGCTCCTGGCAATCTCTACTTGTATATTCAAGAAAGCAATAGTTTCACCATGAAGTTTCTCACTTGAGTAAGATCTGTAGAGGCAATAGAGACCAGTGACTCACCATCTGCAGCTTTCAGGATTAGTTAGTAAAATGGGGATATTATTTTGGAAAAAGTAAATGTAAATATTTGCCATCCTTTTTACAATACATATTGAGGCTTCCAGCAGCCAAAATTGCCCCACAGTAGGAAAAAGGATGTATGTCCACTTGAAAACAAGAGTAACATTAGACAGGGGAGTTAAGCCTTTGACAAAAAGAGAGAAAAAGTAAAAGGAAATGTTTCCTTCCTAGAGTTAGTGTGGTGGTGTGGGCAGGGGAGAGAGAGAGAGAGAGAGAAAGAGAGAGAGAGAGTTAGAAATGTGTGTACTGACACCATATTTCAAAAATCCTGTAGGTGCAGGTGTTAGTTGAATGGGAAAGCTGAATAAAGAGGCTTTCAAAAATGCTGTGTCAGGATGTCATCAACACTGGGACAGTAGAAATCCCCTGAAAGGACAATTCGCAAGGATGGATGATTAAAGAGGAACAGGACTCACTTCTCTTCCAGAAAAATAGGTAGAGGACAGGAAGAAACTGTCCAGAAAACTGTTCTATGGCTTAGGACACAAGGGGAAGGCTGGACTCCACCCAGAAGTGAGCAGGGTGAAGAAAAGGAGGAAAGATCCATGACTAAAGCTGCAGCCACAGCTGATGGTGCCTGTTCCCCCCCACCCCAAACAGCGGTGGGTCCTCCAGCTGCTGACCAGTGATTACAGACTGAGAGGGTCACAGAGGTCCACTTCCCGAGTAAAGGGCAGAGAGAGGGACTCGACATACAGCCAATCCAGATTTTGGCTAGCAAACTTGGTCTGCAGGATCCCAAGGGTAATGCCCTTCCAGGCCAGGTGGAGCCCTTGGGAGCCAGCAGAGAACGAAAGAGATCCTGCCTTTTCAAACACCTTCCCTACTATCTGGACTGGTTGCTGAGTGAAAATTTAATTCCTCCCTGGGAAAAGGGTGGGTATGGTCAGCTGAAGGCTTCAGAGTAAGTTTTATTTGTGAGGCTTGGCTTTGAATAGACTGCCTGGAACATTGATTATATACTACCCACCTGGTCAGGGTTCCAGTGAACTTAGTCCCAGCTGGATCTGAGAGGAGACGTCTGCTGAAGACTGCCATCTACTGGGAGACCAGGGAAGTGCACAACAAAAATGAAAAAGTAAATAAAAGCTATTGGGTACCTTTACTGCCCTCCTCCCCAAGGCTCCTGGAAACTGGTTGGCACCCCATTACTGGGTCCAGAGCCCTGGTTTGAGCAGGTGAACAGGGACAATCCTGAAGACCAAGAACAAGTTGAACCAAGAATCAAAGTACAGGCGCAACATGCAACAATAAATCCTTAGGCAAAAGAGAGAAACCGGCCATCAAAGTAAACTCACCATCATAATCAGATGCCTAGAAGTCAACAAAAATTGCAAATCATAGTAAGAAAAAGGAAGCTATGGCTCAGGCAAAGGAACAAACCAATGCTCCAAAAGAGACATTGGATTTGAAATAACTAATCAAAGATGTTCCTACAAAATTTCCAAAATCAAATCAAGGAGTTGAGGAACAAGTATAAAGAGATAAAAGACATTGAGAATACACTAGGCAAACACAAAAAATAATTTGAAAGCTTGAAGAGAAAAATAACCAAGCTTAAGGGAATAAAAGACACAATGGGTGAGATTAAAAATACCCTGGAGGTATACAACAGCAGAATTGAAATCAAAGCTAGAGGATAAAATGGGGGACTCTATATCACAAGGATCTCTGTGGTGTCCAAGGATCATGGTTAAGAATACAAATATAATAATGTTCTTTCAGGATCTATAACAAAGGTACATCACTAGTATAGGGTGTTGATGGTGGGGTGGTATATGAGGAGAAAGTACACCTAAAGCATACTTCTTTGGGATATAGATGTATTCCTGTTATCATAGTTATGTTTTCTCAATAGACAGATAGCCACACAGTAACTAACCAAACATTAAATTTCCATTGAGGGAACTCTTCCTACTTTCTCAAATAAGATGACAAAAATCTCTGGAATAAATAAGTCATGCCTAATAAAAGGAAACAGGCCAACATGCCATGTTCTCAATCTTAATGCTTGTCCTTATGAACCTTATTCCTATAAAAATGAAACTAAGCATAATTAAAATTAATGCCTGAGAGTTACCTCCTGAAAACCTCCTCAAACATGGCCTCTCTATGCCAAGGCCTGCAGCTAAACTCACAACATTCCCCCTGATGTGGGACATGACTCCCGGGGATGAGCCTCCCTGGCAACAAGGGATTATTTCAAAATGTTAACCAATGATGCATTTGGAACAAGACCTTGACCAAAAGGGGGAAATATTAAATAAAACAGAGCTTTTATGGCTAAGATATTTCAAGGTGAGCCAGGAGGTCATTCTGGAGGTTACACTTATACAGTCCTTGAGCAGATTTTACAACATCCACAGTAAAAAAAAGACTAAAATAAAGTCCTCCTGAGGGCTCTAGGAGCTTCCAGACACCACAGTCAAGGTATATAGCCTCTTGAATTTCAAAAGCCCCTCAGCTGTTATATATTTTTGAATATATAAAGCTCTAATTCTCAATAAAGCATAGTTATACTCATTTATAATTTCCCTAACCATGATTCTTCTACCCTTTTATTTGAACCTATAATTTTCAACATACCTGTTAAAAATATTTCTCAGAGACTTAAATCTTTGGATTGTTCATATGCCAGTTGAGCCCTGAAACCCAAAAGGGTTGCTGCAAACTCCTACTTTCCAGTTCTGCGGGCCTGCCCTGGTCAACCACCAAAATGTTGATGATGGACAAGCCCCATCCCCCAAAAAGGAGTATCTACAACTGCAAGCAAAACAACCCTTCCCTCTGTTCTATAATGTCTAAGTCCCCTCTCAGCCTGAAGAAGTCAGAGCAGACCTCTTCCCAAATCCCTCAAGATTGAGGAATGAACAAACATAAGGGGGGAGTGTAACCACAGACCAAAGCAGATTTACTACTGTTTTTGGCTTTACCTTGTGTAAACAGAGTAACATGTAACATTGATATAAAGACAGTGGTTGCCAGGAGTTCGAGGGAAGAGGGTGGGGTGAATAGGTGGAATGCAGGACATTTTCAGGGTAGTGAAACTGTTCTGTGTGATATTGTAATGATGGATACATGACATTATACATGTTTCAAAGCCTAAAAACTGTACAGCACAAAGCGTAAAAGCACAGTGTAAACTATAGACTTTGGATAATAGCAATGCTTCAATATTGGTTCATCAGTTTTAACAAATGTACCACAGTAATGTAAGATGTTAATAATAGGGGAAATTATATGTATCTATGGGGGGGATGATATGTGAACTCTCTGTACTTTCTGTGTGATTTTCTGTAAATCTAAAATGACTCTAAAAATAGAAAAGAGAATGCACATGGGAAACAAAAAAAAGAGATAATGGATATTAAGAAGACAATTGTGAGCATAAAGAAAATTTTGAAAGTATTAGGAAAAACATAGCAGAAATTGGGAATGAAAGTCACAATAGTAGAGATTAAAAATACACTAGAGTTGTCCTGAATGACATTGCAACGACAGATATAGGCCATTATACATCCAGCCATAATCTACAGAATTGAGTGGGAGAGAGTGTAAACTACTATGTAAACTATAATCCATCATAAGTGGCAATGCTCCAACATGTGTTGATTAGTTGCAAGGAATGTACCACACTAATGAAAGAAGTTGTTAATGTGGGGAAAAGTGGGAGGTGTGGTGAGTGGGGCATATGGAAATCCCTTATGTTTTTTTTTTTTATGTAACATTTTATGTAATCTAAGTATCTTTTAGAAAATATAAAAAATACATTTAAAAAAAGATTTTATGGAAAAAAATGCACTAGAGGGAGTGGATGTGGCTCAAGAGGTTGAGAGCCTGCTTCCAAACTGCAAGGTCCTGGGTTCGGTTTCTGGTGCCTCCTAAAAACAAAGAGACAAACAACAAGCAAACAAATGGAAAAACCAACTCAGGGGAGCCGATGAGGCTCAGTGGTTGATCATTGGCTTCCCATATACGAGGTCTCGGGTTCAATCCCTGTCCCCGGTACAGAAAAAAAAATACATTAGAGTTAGGGGCAATATGATAGTAGAATTGAACAGGCAGAAGGAAGAATCAATGGACTAGAAGACAGGGCAATCGAATCACACAGACAGAAGAACAGATAGAGAATGGAGTAGAAGAACACTGAGCAGTATCCTAAGGATTTGAGTGACAGGACAAAGCACACAAACATATAGGTCATGGGTGCCCAGAAGGAGAAGAGAAGACAAAAGGGGCAGAAAGTATAGTGAGGAATTAATTGCTGAAAATTTTCCAACTCTTATTAAAAACATACAAACACATGCCCCAAAAGCACAATGTAATACAAACAGAATAAATCCTAATAGACCTATTTGGAGACACATTCTAAGCAAACTATCAAATGCCAAAGATAAAGAAAGAATTCTGAAAGCAACAACAGAAAAGCAATTCATCCCATACAAGGGATACTCTATAAAATCAAGTGCTGATTTCCCAACAGAAGCCGTGGAGGTGAGAAAGAAGTGGTATGACATATTTAGGTAGTGAAAGAGAAAAATTGCCAGCACAAAATTCTTTATCCAGCAAATCTGCCCATCAAAATGAGGGAGAGTTTAAAATATTCACAAATAAACAAATACTGAGAGAGTTGTCAAGTACCTGCCATACAAGAATTGCGAAAGGGATTTCTGCAAGTTGAAAGGAAAATACAGGAGAGAGTGGCTTCAGGAGTGTGAAGAAATGAAGATCATCAGTAAGGGTAACTACAAGGGTAAATGAAAAACCCAATAGTTCTGTATCCTCAACATACAGCTCTACTTTTTAATTCTTATAAGAGTCAGAATACAATTGGTCAAGAAAAGGGCATATTTCTTGAGAACTGACATGCAAAATATAAATGGTAAAGTGGGACAAAAACAACCTGAAGAGGGAAAACAGAAGGAGATGGGAGCAGAGAACATATATGCTATTGAAGCTATGTTGGTATCTTTTCAAATTAATAGCTTATAGAAGTAGGTTGCGTAATATAGACCCCAGGGTAACCACAATGAAAATATTTTTTAAAATATACAGAAACATAAATAAGGGGTCAAGCAAATACTTCACAAAAGATGAACTATACAGAAAAGAAGATTGCTAATAGGAAAAGAGAGAGGAAAAAAGATATGATATATAACAACCAACAGACAAAATAACTGAAGTAATTACTGCCTCTACAGTACTAACACTGAATGTTAATGGATTAAACTTCCCAATCAAAATACACAGAGTGGTAGAACGTGTAAAAAAGCATGAGCCAACTATATGTGTTTACAAGCGACACTCCTTAGGACCAAATACATAGATAACTTGAAAATGAAAGGGTGGAAAAAGATATTCCATGCAAACTGTAAACAAAAAAAGAACTGGGGTAGCTATATAAATATCAGACAAAATAGACTCTATTTTGTAAAAGCTGTTACAAAAGACAAAGAAGGACATTATATCTTAATAAAAGGGGAAATCCACCAGGAAGAAATAACAATCATAAATACTTATGCATGTAACCATGGTGCCCCAAAATACATGAAGCAAACAATGGCAAAAATTGAATTCTACCAATCTTTACAAGAAGAATGCCAATCCTGCTGAACTTTGTCCAAAATACTAAAAAAGAGGGAACACTATCTAACACATTCTGTGAGGTCAACCTCATCCTCAAAACACATCTAGATAAAGATAAAGAAAATAAAATAAAATTACAGACCAATATCTCCTATGAATATAGGTGCAAAAATCCTCAAAAAAATACTTGCAAATCAAATTCAAGAGCACAATAAAAGAATTATGCACCATGATCAAGGGGGGTTTATTCCAGGTATGCATAGCGGTTAAACATGTAATACACCTCATTAACAAATTGAAGGGGAAAAGATACATGATCATTGCCTTTGATGCAGAAGAGACATTTGACACAATCCAGCATCCTTTCTTGAAAAGAACACTTAGAAAAATAGGTATAGATGGAATCGGCCTCAACATGAGAAAGGGCATATATGAAAAATCCACAGCTAACATCATTCTCAATGGTGAAAGACTGAAAGCATTCCCTCTATAATCTGGAACAAGACAAGGATGCCCAATGTCACCACTGTTATTCAACATTGTACTTAAGGTTCTAGCCAGAGCAGTTAGGCAAGAAAAAGAAATAACAGGCATCCAAATTGCAAAGGAGGAAGTAAAACTTTCACTATTTGCAGATGACGTGAACCTATAGTTAGAAAGTCCCGGAAAATCTACAAAAAAAGCTACCATAGCTAATAAACCAATTCAACAAAGTGGTAGGTTACAAGACCAACATGCAAAAGTCAGTAGTGTTTCTATACACTAGTAATGAGCAATCTGAGGAGGAAATTAAGAAAAATATTCCAATTACAATGGCAACTAAAAGAAACAAATATTTAGAAATAAGTTTGTCCCAAAATTTAAAGGACTTGTACAAAGAACACTATAAAACATTGCTGATATAAATCAAGGAATGCCTAAATAAATGGAAGGACACACCGTGTTCATGGATTGGAAGACTAAATGTCGATAAGATGTCAACTCTACGCAAAAATGATTTACAGTTTCAAAGCAATCCCAATAGAAATTCCAACAGTCTTCTTTGCAGAAATGGAAGAGTCAATTAACAAATTCGTTTGGATGGGTGAGGGCCCCTGTAGCAGTTTGGAAGTCTGATGCAATTATGAATTCCAAAAATAGATATTGGATTATGCTTGTAAACTGGTCTGTTAATCTGGGCATGATTAAGTTATGATTAGGGCGTTGAATGGGCCACATCAGTAGGGCGTTGAGCCCTACCCCTTGGTGGGTGGGGGAATCAAATATAAAAGGTAAGGCAAAGGACAGAGGGAGCAGTTTTGATGTTGGAGTTCTGGTGAGGAAGGAGAGAAGACCCGGGATAGAGATGAGCCATTTGCCTGAGAGTTCACAGCTG
>JAQZBX010079619.1:0-13967 GCA_029593785.1 Cabassous unicinctus | reverse complement strand
GCCATTTTGGACTCACTTGTTAAACACATTGCTTGGATCATCTATTTCCTTACTAATTTTTTTGTTTGCTTATTCTAGTTGTTACGAAATGCATTAAAGTTTCCAATTATGATTATGGATTTATCTATTTTTCCTTTTGTTTCAGTACAATTTTGCTTTATATATTTTGAAGATATTACATTAGGCGTATACAAATTTAGAATTGTTATTTCCTGCTGGTGGATTGACCTTTTAAATATTATGAAATGTCCTTCTTTATATCCTGCATTGTTTCTGCCATAATGCTATATTAATACAAATTCTCTAGTTTTATTAATTTTTTTCATGTTATCTGTGCTTCAAGCCTTTTTCTCCAGCTCTTTCATGTCTTTATATTTATGATATATATCTTTAAAATAGTAAATTGATTTTGAAATTGACTCTGAAATTGTCTTTTTATTGGGTTATTTAGCTCATTTACATTTATATTTCTGATAAACTTATGTGTATCTACCATCTTGTTAATTGTCTTCTATTTGTCCCACCTATTATATGTTCCCTTCCTTTTTCCTTCTTGCATTCTTTTGGATTAACTATTCTTTAATTGTTCAATTTTCTCCTCTCTTCACTTGTTATTTGTATATTATTTTATTATTCTTTCAGTGATTACAACAGGAATCCTAGGCATATTAGAGTCTAATATAAATTAGACTTATACCAATTTCTAGTCAATTTTAAGACCCTAGAAAACGCTAATTCAATATCCCTCTTGTCTTTGGAGTTATTGTTATCATTTTACTTCTACATTTAAAACACGAAGGACATTATTACTATTGTTTTATACAGATGATATTTATTTAAATTTGTTGAGACTTTATTTATGGCCCAGCATATTGTTGTGGCTCTGAATGCTATTTTATTCTCCCAGAAAGCATTCACTCTATCTCTTGTCAGGTAGCCAAAGTAGGAGTATAGCACTTTAATTCAGTCAGAGTCTGAGATCCTTTGTGGCTGAATTTTAGATTTTGTGAGTGCCAGTATACTTCTTGTTTGCTCCCTCTTCTTGGGAGTAGTCATTCTATTGAGATCCAATTGAGAGTCTGAAGAGGTTATTACAGTCCTTCCTCCTTGCCCAAATTTTTATCTCCTCAGCACTATGAGACTATAGAAAGCAGTTCTCAGCTTTTCGGGTACTTTTTGCTTGATTTGTTAGCGTCTTATTCTGAATAGCTTAAAGAACATTGAATGCCATTAGTGGAAAACTTTCAAAGTGTGAAGTTCACTTCTATATACCTCCCTTCTCTCTTGTGCCTTGGTTCCTGAAATCCTGGCTATTTTAGCAACCTGGAACTCCATTTTTTTCTCCCCAACCCTTGAGATTGCCAAAATCTTGCTTGTCTCTCTGCCTCTTAGTGACCACCCACTGATTGGTTTTGTCTTTTTCCTAAACTGCTTAATAAAGGCCTCAAGGGGAAAAGTGGTGAGAAGCATGTGAGATTAACCACAATGTGCTTCTCTTCTTTCTGGGATTTTGGTCCCTCCGTTCCTGTATACTTTAGCAGCTCTATGATATCTTCAAAAGCTTGTACATTATTCAGCTTTTCTTGTGTTCTTACTGGGTGCATTTGTCTGCTTTAGGTTAGTCATCATATCTGGAAGCAGACTGCAAGACTGTCCACTGAGCTTTGAATTTTGATAATTTTATTTTAAATTCTAAAATTTCTGCTTCTTTTTCAAATCTACTTTGTCACTTTTTTTTTTTTCGTGTTGATTTGTCTTATTTTCATGTAGGCATAATAATCTTTGTTGATCATTGCCCTCTGAAAAATTGTTTATAGAGTTTCCCTTAGGCTAAGGATGGGTGTGTTGTCCTCTAGAAAGTCTTTTTGTTTGCTTCTGCCAGGAGCCTGTTACCCCATCAATTGGGATATCTTATACCAAGTTTATGGTTATTAGAGTCCCTGCCTCTGCTTATTGGAGTCCCTGCCTATGAGTACATGTGTTCAAATACAAGCTACAGATAAAACCATGGCCAGAAACTTCCTGGGTTGTCAGGTCTAGTTCTGGTTCATCCTTACTTAAAGGTGAAGACCTCTAGGGCTCCAGCTTCAACTGAACCCTGGGTTCCTATCTCCATCTCTCTAGCCAGGTATTATCATGAAGCGCAAGGATTTGAAATATAGGCAAATGCTCTGTGAAAATGAGATGCTTTGGTTCCCACAATTTTGCTCATTACTCAGGCTTTCATAAAAATTTTATTTAGAAATTTGCCATTGTCTCTAAAGATTGTCAATGTTTTTAAGTTTTATTTTTTTAACTTGAGTATTGTTCTTTGTTCTTAGCAGGAGGGTAAGTTGGAATAACCTAGCTTTCTATTGCTAACATCTCTGTTTACTTAAACTTTTCATAATATCTTACTTTGAAGTTTAATTTATATTACATTTTGGAGTCATGCTTATTTTGTCTCTGGGAACTATTAATAACCCTAGGAGTGGTTAATTATATAATTCCTTACAGAGAATTTATAGGAGCACTTCTGTTCTGTAACATGAGGTGCACTTGTAACAACATAATGGCCTATAATTAGCTATGCTGAAATACTCCTTCACATGTCATAACTCACTCAGGGCCTTGGAAGGAATGCAAGGAGAGCTGGCCCAAATTACTAACACAAATTCTCAGTAAATATTTTACTACTTTCAATTGCTGAGTGCCTCCCACTTAAAAACAAAACAAAACATAGTCTAAATCTGTTTTCTGCAGTCCTGGTTTCATTCCTTATTTTACTGTAAGTAACCTTTCCCCCCCTGCTTGTGCGGGAGGAATCCTCAGGAATTAGGAGCTAGTTACAATGAAAAGAAAGTAGGCTTGCATCTTAGACTTGTGTTTACCACTAGTCCCTATATCCACCTGTCTCTCTGATTTGTGTTTTTTTTTTTGCTTGCATATGTTACAATACTATCCTTTGAAAGTGAGAGAAGTGAGACTGTTTGAAACTTAGATATATTAGAAAAGAATTTGGTATGGACATGACTGAGCAGCTTGTATTAAACTAACCCTTCTGCCAAAAGAAGCTATAACATCTGAACAAAATACATAAAACAACCATTTGAAAATATTAAAGAGCAATCAACACAGGCAAGACTTCAGGGGCTTCACGCCCAAGAAGAAGGGAAGAATAAGGAGATAAATTCCACATTTACCTTGTGTTTTTCTCTGAGGACATTTGGCAATTTGCTGGGTGAGGAGAGTATGGGGATGTTGAGACATGCAAGAGAGAATAGGGGAGGAAGGAATACAGTCCAAGCTGTAAACAGTAGTTTCACTGAATTTAGGAGATGGAGGATTTGGACTTTTGTGAATGCCAAAGCATCTGGTATTTGAGAAACAAATCCTAGAGAGAGGAGGACTGCAGAGAAGTGAGGCTCAAAATCAGATACAATTTCCCTTTAAGGCAAATTGAATTCCTAAGCTGTTCATATGCAAGATGATACTTAAAGAAATTTAGCAGAAAGCAGAATCCTGGAGTCTAAATTGCTGAGCAGAAGTATCAGAAGTCATGGGGTCAAGGAGTATAAAAAATGAAGTCAGGGTGTTAAGTTACAGGGGCCCTGTAAACAGTCCAAGCTTGTAGCTGACATCTCAGAAAGGCCATGTTCCACAAGTAAGGAAGGGCGACACCCCAGGAGTAAAAGCAAAACTGACATAGACCGTCTTTAGAGCACTAAAAATAATCCTTCAATGGGATCAAAGAGACTTGCCTTTTTCTACTCTAACTACTTGCTAGAAAAAGCGTAATCTTCATTGGGTTACTATATCCATTGTCTTTACAACCATTTAAACACAATGTCAATATTCAATTTAAAAAATTGAGGCAAGGAGCAGATGTAGCTCAGTGGTTGAGTGCGCGCTTCATATGTACCAGGTCCTGGGTTCAATTTCTGCTACCAAAAATAAATATATAAATAAAAAATTATGGCAAGATAAGAAAAGGGACCAAATGAGCAAAAACCAAGACTTGTTAATAGAAACATTCTTAAGTTGGTTTAGGTTTTGAATCAATAGTAGGATGAATAAATATCGGAATGACACCTTTTTTTTTAACGCTGAAAATAAAAGCAGGTGCGTGTTTAATTGCTCAAGGACCTCTTTGGGTAGCACCTGAAAAATATTCTCAGAAATTTCTGCAGGGCTCTTTTCATATCTTTGTTCCTAAGACTGTATATCACAGGGTTAAGAAGTGGGGTCACAACAGAATAAAACAGGGTCACAATTTTCTGTGTTCCAGCTTCATGCTCTGATGTTGGGCTCCCATACATGACAAGCACTGAACCGTAGAAGAGTGAAACCACAGCCAGATGGGACCCACAGGTGGAAAAGGCTTTTCTTCTCCCAGCTGCTGAAGGGACCCTCACCACAGCTCCCAGGACCAGAGCATATGACCCCATGATGAAGAGAAAGGGAATAATGAGGGGTAGAGGACTTAAGGTGGAGAAGACAAGCTCTATCACAGGAACTCTTTGGCAAGTGAGCACTAGAAGTGGACCTGGGTCACAGAGGAAGTGGTCAATGATTCTGGATCCACAGAAGGACATCTGGGAGATGAGGATTATAGGAATCAGGAACCAGAGGAATCCAAGTACCCAGCAGCTGGCCACAAGTTTGGCGCAGAGACATCCAGTCATAATGGTCGGATAGTGCAGAGGCCGGCAGATGGCAAGATACCGATCAAATGCCATAACTGCCAAGAAAAAGCATTCTGTAGAACCCAGGGAGAAGAAAAAGTAGAATTGGAGAAAGCACCCAGAGAAGGAGATGACCTTGGTGTCAGAGAGGAAGTTGGCCAACATGTTGGGGACAGTGGAGGTGACATAGCAGATCTCTAGGAAGGAGAAGTTGGCAAGCAGGATGTACATGGGACTGTGGAGTCTCTGATCCCAGTGCACAGCACAGATGATGGAACCATTTCCCATGAGGGTCAGGAGGTAGACAATAGAGAAGAGCACAAAGAGCAGAATCTGTCCCTCCCTGGGGCAAGGGAAGCCCAGGAGGATGAAACCAGTGGTGGGGCTGGAGTCATTGGGGGTGCTGAAGATTTTCATGTGCCTGTGAACTATAAAGGACCAGCAATTATTGAATGGTAAAGACAGATGGGGACCCAGATTTATATTTAAATCATCTTAGAAAGAAAATAAAGGCACATATCAATAGCTACTCTTTTTCTTTAATACTGAAATATTTTTCTGGGCTGTGTTTTTGCTCCCATACACATTTTCACTGTGGGCTCAAGAAAACTTTTGAGTAGAATTGATAAGCTTTTGAAGGACTGTGTTGTACAGGTATTTGAAAATTCGACTTTACACTTAGTAGAACATACGTAGAGACAACAGTCATATAAAAAAATAGAATGTCTTCCATTTTTGGAAAAGGGACATCATTGGAACTGTTTGTTCAAGAAACTGAGTCAGACTGTGTAGCCATGCACTATGGTCCTTTTTGAATCACTTTTTCATGTGTTTTTGGACACTGGCCTTATTTCAAACTAAATGGTTCATCATCAACTTAATAACATTATTTACCTGTTTCTTAGGTAATTCAGTCAAATCAAATTGAGGAAACTAGCTGTAGTAGTTTCTGTTGTATTAAAACATCAATCCTAGCCATCCACAGTAGACCAAGGTGAAAGACAGAATTATCAACTGGCTATGTTGATAAAGGTCTGTGATTGCCTGGAAGAGTGATAGGAAGTTGTCCAGTCTACAGTTATAGATTTAATTCTATATCAATAATACAGACTATGGAAATATGTTAATATTATTGATAACATATAATTCTAAATAGCAGTAGTTTTGTAAGGGATGGAAAAGTAAAACTTTACTCAATCCCAGTAAATGCTTGAGAGCTTCTCAAGGCAAAGTGGCTTTTAAAGGTTGAATATCTGCATAATGCCTTTCCATTGTTCTAAATGAATTAGATTATCTTTGTTAAATAATCATGCACTCTGGCCTTAGAATCAGAGTTTTCTGTAAAGGAGTACATAAATGAGCAACATAAAGAAAGAACACCTCCTAACCCCCCCGCCACACACACTCATCTTCTATATTAAATCCAGTTTTGCTTTTTGAAATTTGGCACAGGGACCCAGGCAGTCTAATAATTTTTTTACTAGAAATATCCAAGTTCAGTAAGACCTCTAGAACCAAAAGCAAAATGTGGTGGCAGCAAGCTGACATTTCTTCCTAAGTATAGATGTGGGTACTTGGAGTGTTGGGTTAGGAGAGGGATAAAATGAATGATATGTGTGTGTGGGGAGGGACGACTGGATGATTAATTATAGCACAATAGGTAATTTTTTAAAACCCTTCCCGAGTCATTTTTAGCTCAGGATAGTACCTGATTCCCATAGCATGGGGAATATTTGGGGCCAATTAAAATTCCACAGTTTCTGCTAAACTCTATTTTAATGTATATTAATGGAATAGGGCTTTAAAGGACTTGGAGCCTGATGGCGGTGGTGGGAGGTGTAATAGGTTCTGGTACCTGTACCATAAACTTCCATTTTCCATGTCTTTTTCTTTCTGTTTTTCTGCTGTAAAAGTCATTTGTTTGGGGTCTCAGTAAATTCCCAAGACCACATATTTATCTTTCATAGAAAGCAGACAGAAGAATAGTTTAACTGTTTTTTAAAACTCACTCAGCACCAACTTCATCTGTGATCGAGAACATTAAGCATTTAACCTTTTTCGAAGCATGTCCAGGCCTTTGTAGAGTGCTTACAAAGTTATGTTGAGTCCCACAAGCCACTGATAACTAATGAATAAAGACAGCAACACAAAAGAAGGATTCTGCTATGATATGTGAAGGACCTTCATGAGCTATGAAAAGGCCTATATGCCTAGTACCATATCAGAGGAATGTTATGATCAGCTAAGAATAACTGTTACTAATAATGATGAGGTATTTTGCTACCAGGGATTTTTTTTTTTTTTTTGCTTGTGTTCTTGAAATTTCATTTTAAGAAGAAAGCATCTACTCAACAATCTCATAATGGACCCCTTGGATTCTTTTTTTTTCTGGTGGAACTTACTTCAGTATAGAATCTGTTCCCTTTCCTTTACCATCACATCTAATTTATCAGCAAATCCTGTTAGTTTTGTCTCTAAAATAAGTCCACCCACTTCTGTCCATCTTCACTGCTACCACCTTAGTTCAAGTCAGGAAGTCTTTTCTCCTCTGGGCCACTGTGGTGCTGTCCCAACTGACTGCCTGTTTCCACTCCTGCCTCTGTCAGAGTGATTCTTTAAAAAAGGAAAATCAGATCATTCCTTTCCCTTGCACACAAGCTATAATTCGCTTCCTAATACACTTAGGACAAAATAAAATCTCCAAACTGTGATCTTTGATTTGGCCCCTCCTAACATCTCCAACCTCATCTAATTCCTGATAGTTAAACTCTACTATTCTCAAACTCTGTCTCTCTCTCTCACACACAGAACCTGTTGTGCAGAGGGCACACACACACTCCACTGACATAAGTACTGCAAATATAAAATAGGATTCATTGGAGAAAAACTGACAAACAGTGGAGTAGCAGCGAGCATACCATTCCCAAGAGCTCATGATCCCACTGAGAGTTGTGTATATTGGACTGCGTACACCATGGCATTAGAGAGGGACTCCACCCCTTTCATGTTCTGAACTTGGGGTTGGCAAACTTTTTCTTAAATATTTTAGGCTGGCAAGACTATATTGTTTCTTCACAACTGCTCAGCTCTGTCATTTTAATGCAAAGCAGACATAGACAATATCTATATGAACATATTTGACTATGCTATAATAAAACTTAATGTTTATTTAAATTAGAATTTCATGTGTCACAAAGTGTTATTCTTCTATTGATTTTTTTCAACCATTTAAAAATGTAAAAACTATTCTTAGTTTGCTGGCCATACAAAAAGAGACACAGGCCAGATTTGGACCTTTGGCCATAGTTTTCTGATCCCTGTTCTGCACATTTGTAGGCGCAGGAAAGCAAGGACCATCCTTTCAACTATGGAGCACTGGAAGCCGCTTGGTCAAGCAAGTGGGCTTGTTATAAAGAGGGACCCTATAAATATCAGTAGCTGGAATCAAACTGTCCTTCTGCTGAGCTAATTCATACCGACTAGGTTAGTTTTCAGCTAAGTCACTGAAATGAGTTTCCAAAGCCACCTGAATTTGCTTTTACACACACATATACACACAAAACACACTTACACAGCCATACACCATTCCTCCACCCCACAATACTTCAGCAGTATTCATCAGCCTTCTTTCAGTGTCCACAAACAGCCGAATTCGTTCCTGATTCAGGGTCTTTGCTCTTGTTCTTCATGTTCACTCTTTATCCTCAGGGCCCAGCATAGTCTGAGCAGGACAGTAGGTATTCTGTTAAATATTTGTTAAAAAATACATTGTCTACATTGTTACAAACAGAGAAGATAGATAGGTAGATAGATAGATAGATAGATAGATAGATAATGATATTTACCAATTACTTCACTTTTAAAAAAACCTGTGAGATGAAAATTGATGTAATGAAATAAACAATAAAGGCTTCAAATGCCTGAGGCTCCCAGGGTGTTGGCCCAGGCTTCAGGAGAATTCCATTTAAAGGACAGTAATGGGAAATTGAATGTTCTGGGTGGTAGAACATGTTTTATTCCAGATGATTTCCTCTCCTGCTGCTAAAGATAACTATGGTTCTGCCACTCTGGATAAAAAAGTAAGAGAGAAGGATGGAGATTTTAGGTTCAGTGTTGCAACAGAATTGCTTAGTGACTTTAGTATAGATTATTTTAACCTCTACAAGCTTCATTTTCTTTATATGAAAAGGGAGTTGGATCATATGATTCTTAATCCATATTCAATATAAAATGCTTATTACTATTCCAAGTATGCCACCAGTACATATGATATCAAGACTTTGTACATCTAGAGGGGGATGTTTTAGTTACATTTATATCTCAAGTGAAAACATTTTTTTTGATAGTTTGTCACTTGCATATGGAGCCCCAAATTCCAGGCCAGCTCCGTTGCAGAGAAATTCTTCAACTCTGAGAGTCTGACAAAGAAACAAGAAGAGTGGGAAAAACAATTCTCTGCATGCTGTCACCATCTTATGTTTGACCTAACTAAATTAACAGCAGGTCAAAAAAGATATTTCTTACAAGGCTGTATTCTTACTCACCTTTTATCGTTTAGCTCCTCTGTACAGACAGCAGCAGCTGTGTTTATCTGACACAAGTCCAAACTGGAGCTGTCCAAAGGGCAGGAGGATTCCCCTGAATTGGTTGCAGTAGGTACTGTGGTAGAGGAAGTGTGACTGTGGATGCAATTGGGTCAAAGTTATGTTTATGTACATAGTCCTGTGCTACATATAAGATGAGAGCAAGACATTTCTCAGATAGTTTACTTTTTTCCCCAAGGCTAGTCCAAGAAGGCACAAGGAAGTGGAAGCATTATTGGCCCTCTCTCACAACAGCACAACCATCTGCTTCATTTGGTCTGGACAGGAGACTGTCACATCTGTCCCATTTCGTAAAGCCCTTGATGATAAGAACAATTTTCTCATTTATGATAAGTGGTAGGCAGCCAGGGTATAGTGAAAAAGCAGTGGATTTGGAGTAACGAGCCTAGGTTTGAATTATAACTCATACTTTACCAATGTGGAAACTGTCAATTCAATTATATTAACTATATCCCATTTTCTTCAACTGAAAGATGGACACAGTAGCACTTTCACCAAAGGGTTGTTGAGGACTCTGAATGAGAGAACATATTGGAAGCACCTTGTATAGGGCCTGACACACAGTAGTGCTTAGGAATTGTTAGCCATAAAACTTGCAGCTGAAGCACAGCAAAAGGGAGCCTTATTTAGAGGGTAGTAGTTTTTCTAACTACTTTATGATTATTTTCTCCTCTAAGCATCATAGTCAAGAGACAAATCCAAACCTGATGTTTCTATGACAATTTCTGATCTTCCAGAAGAGGAGAGGTGTTTTCTTCTATAATAACCATCTAGGAGCAAAGGAGCAGAAATAGGGTGAAGATCTCTTGGTGCTTGCTGGAGGATAGAGAATTATAAGCAGATCCTTCAGGGAGCGAGCCCTGTTTCCCTGTCCTGTGAGGATCATTTTATTACCCCTGGAAGGAGAACTGTATCAGGAGACTGTTCCGTGCTGTTGCTTCCCTTGCACTGGGGCTTATCTTCCCTGGAGACCCTAGACAACTTCTGCCTTTGTTTTCCAGTAGAGATAAAAATGTTACCTTCTCCAGCGCCAAACTTCTGAGGGATGGAATAAGGTATAATCAATCTCCAAGCCCACTCAAAGTGTGCAAGGGAAAAATCTATCAGAGTAACACAGGTTGAGATGACATGAGGCAGGAAGCTATACACTGAGCGTCTAGTGAGTGGTATCAGTTATGGGTTTTGGGGAGCCGCCTCTTGATTTTCCAGAATGAAGAAAAGGGCTGGAAGTATGATACCTTAGTCACAAAGGGCTATGCAGTTGCAGCAGGAATCAGTCTCTTCCAGAATTACTGTGGCTTTCTTAAAGATCTTTTCTTTTTTCATTTGGGGTTGGGGCTTGTGAGTTTCAAGCATCTGCCTCTCAGGGGACATTTCCCAGGTCCAAAGGAGGCCAGATGTGGCAGTTTGGCATTATTTATGAATTCCAAAAATAGATATTGGATTGTGTTTGTAAACTGGTCTGTTCTTCTGGGTGTATTAGATTCAGAGGTTTCACTTTTACTTTATTAAATCAAGATTAGGGCTTAACTTGATTTTAGTCCCTGCCTCCCCCCCCCTTTGTGGGCCATATAACAGATGCTCAATCAAAGACAGGGAAATAAATACACGGAGAAGGAGAACACAGAGAGTTTAGTTTTAGATGCTGGAGCCCTGGGGAGAGAGCCGAGCTGTTTGCCTGATAGTTTGCAGCTGAAGAGACCAGAGCCCTGAACAGCTGAGAAAGCCTGGAAACAAATGAGCCCCAGGGAGAGAGACAAGCCTTAAGCTAACCTACAGCTGAGATCAGAAGATGCTGGGACCATGGAGTCTTAGGAAGAAGAGGAAGAGGAAGGCTGAACCCTTGCAGAGACTGGCAGCCATCTTGCTCCAACATGTGGCAACAGACTTTGGTGAGGGAAGTAACTTACTCTTTATGGCCTTGTGACTGTCAGCTTCTACCCCAAATAAATACTCTTTATAAAAGCCAACAGATTTCTGGTATTTTGCATCAGCACCCCTTTGGCTGACTAATACACCAGAGCAGGGCATTCCATACGTCATCTTGAGCAGGTGCATCTGAGAGTTGGGTTCCAATATTCCCTCATTGCCAACAGAGGTGCAGGTCTTTTAGCACAAATCACTTTCTGTCCCTCTGTCTCCAGCTGTGGAAGAACTTTACATTGCAAACACTTTTTAATTCCTTGTTTAAGTAAGTTTGATGCTTCCCTCTGCTCATAGTATAAGATTCAAAATTGACAAATAGGGACTCCTGCAATTCAGCCTTAACTCCTATGTTATTATTATTACCCTTTCCTCCACAAGTTCCTGCAGATGTTCTTATGTTGTGGCTACACCAAGGCACACATGAGCTATTGCTATATTTTTGTTGAGTGAATTATTTTCCCTCTGAAAAGCAGGAAAGAACACTCTGCATTGATGACTGGCAGAGAGAGTGTGAATCTATGTGGAGTGAGGGGTTCGTTTATTCATGCAGATGTAGACAGCTAACTTAAGCATCCTCTTAGCCTTCTTTTTTTCTCTCAATCACTCCACTGAGCCCTCATATCACTCTCCTCAGTCCTGGCAGTTTCTCATGAATTCTTGGTGATGGTGTAACAGAGATGTCATTGGTTTTCTGTCTATATCCAATCCATATCTCCTCCTTCTTTCCACTTAGGTGCAAATGTGAACATCGGAATTTCTTTCCCTAAAGGCATTTTCTGATCCTGGAAATCTGCTTTGTTTTTTCATTCTTTGCAGGTCAGAAGAACTGGGAAATTAATGATCTCCCCACTCTGCAGAAGCCTTCAGTCATAGACAAATGGGAATTGCTATATAACTATCCCATCTCCCTTGCCCCTCTGGTGGTGTGGTAACTCAGATGTCTGCTCAGCAACACTGGCTCTCCTGAGGGATTCAGCTTCAGTCACCCACAGTGGTAGCTGGCTTGGTGGTTTTTTCTTCTCTGTTTCACTTTTCTACTCCTCCATCAATGTTTCCTTCATCACCAAAATGAACTACTTGCTCTGGAATCCTTGCTCTGAATTTGCTTCTTGGGGGACCAACAAAGACATATGGGAAGATACATTATAGGTTAAATTGACTTTTATGAGCATTGGGCAACTAAATGCCACTTGTAATACTGTTTAGCTGAGCAAATTTGTTTAAAAGTTCAAATAACCAACTTCCAACTAAACTTTTGCACAACTTAAATATTGATTGTCAGATGAGTCCTTTTCATTATACTGTGTTTTTTCAAGATTATTCACTTTGTTTGGAAAGGTGGCTTATTTCACTTAGCAGGTTCATCTATGTTGTAGCATGTATCAGAACTTCATTCTTTCTTCTGGCTAATTATATTCCATTCTATATATGTACCACATTTTGGTTATTTATTCATCTGTCGATGGATACTTAGGCTGTTTCTATCTTTTGGCTATTATAGATAATGCTGCTATGAACATTGGTGGACAAGTATTTCTTTCAGTCCCTGCTTGCAGTTCTTTTGGGCATATTCCTAGAAGTGGGATTTGTGGGTCATATGGTGGTTCTATGTTTAACTCTTTAAGGAACCACCAAACTGTTTTCCACAGTGGCTGCAGCATTTTTACATTCCTACCCGCAGTGCAGGAGGGTTCTTATTTCTCCACATCCTCTCCAACACTTGTTATTTTCTGTTTTTAAAAATAATAGTCATCCTAGTAGGTGTGAAGTGCTATATCACTGTGGTTTTCATTTGCATTTCCCTGATGACTAATTATGCTGAGTATCTTTTCATGTGCTTATTGGCAATTTGTGTATATTTTTTGGAGAAATGTCTATTCAAGTCCTTTGCCCATGTTTTAACTGGATTGTTTGTCTTTTTGTTGTTGAATCCTAGGAGTTTTTAAAATGTATATATTCTGGATATTAAAACCTTATCAGAGATATGGTTTTCAACTATTTTCTCTCATTCTGTAGATTGTTTTTTCACTTTCTTGATAATGTCCTTTGAAGCACAAACCTTTTAAATTGATGAAGTCCAATTTATCTATATTTTCTTTTGCTCATGCTTTTGGTGTAAAATCTAAGAATCCATGGCCTAATAGAAGGTTCTGAAGATATTCTCCCATGTTTTCTTGAAGAATTGTATAGTTTTAGCTCTTCTATTTAGGTCATTGATTCATTTTCAGTTAATTTTTGTATGTGGTTTGAAGTAGGGGTCCACTTTTATTCTTTTGCATTTGGATACCCACTTTCCCCAGCACCATTTGCTGAAGAGACTATTTTTCCCCACTGAGTGGACTTGGCACCCTTGCTGAAAATCAGTTGGCCATATTATTGTGGGTTTATTTCTCATTTATTTCTATTCTATCGGCCTATATGCCTATCCTTTTGCCAGTACTACAGTGCTTTGATTATTGTAGATTTGTAGTAAGTTTTGAAATCTTTTTCAAGATTGTTTTGGCTATTCAGAGTACCTTGCAATTCCAAATGAATTTGAATATTGGATTTTCCATTTTTGCAAATAAGCCTGCTGGAATTTTGATTGGGATTGTGTTGAACCTATAAATCGCTTTGGTAGTATTGACATTTTTTTCTTTTTCTTTTTTTTTTTGTTTCTTTTTTCTTTATTAGTATTGACATTTTAACAATATTGTCTTCCAATGCATGAACACAGGAAATCTTTCCATTTATATTTTCTTTAATTTATTTCAGCAATGTTTTGAAGTTCTAA